>VDFB02280955.1:0-81071 GCA_007258455.2 Sequoia sempervirens | reverse complement strand
GAGTCCCCTAACCGTATCGGGGACACCCAGGCGTCCCCCTTTTGTCAAAGTAAAAAATGTTTTGATTTTTGGCAAATTAAATAAAAATTGCTTGATAAATATTAAATATTTCATTATATTTGATAAAACATTTAATTTTTAAACAAACTATTTAATTTTATTGTCAAATGAAATAAAAATTACTTGGTAAATATTAAATATTTCATTAAAAAAAAATTGTTTGATACATAATAAATATTAAATATTTCATTATATTTGATAAAACATTTAATTTTTAAACAAACTATTTAATATTATTGTCAAATTAAATAAAAATTGCTTGATAATTGATAAATATTAAATGTTTTATCAAATATTAAATATTAAATATTAAATGTTTTATCAAATATTAAATATTAAATGTTTTATAATGAAATATTATATTTGATAAAAATGTTTTATCCCCATTTGAATGGCATTGACTAAATAATAAAATATTATTATATTTACTTTAGTCATTCAACCTAAAATTGAACAAAATGCTTTTATATTTAATAGTTAAATTATTGGCATTGTTGTTAGTGTTTACCTTTATCTTTATATTGTTGATATATTGCTGTTATATCGTTGTTATACTGCTGTTATACTCTTTATCTATGCACATATTGTCATATTGATATTGTTGCACATATTTGATATTTCAAATTGCTCTCTTTCTCTATCTATATATAATATATTTTTAAAAATTCATATATATATATATATATATATTGAAAAATTCCCCCCGCTGTCCCCCCGCTGTCCCCAAAAATCTGCTCTCGGACTGCCGTCCCCGAAACGCCGTGGAACATAGCATGATACTCTTTCCCATGAGACTAGATGGTGCGGCCCCTGCACCCATATTTGAAGACAAGGTTTATGAGCACTTGAATGGTTTGTCTGACAGAAGGGTATAACTGGATCAGAATGCAAGCACGCTAGACCCAAAATCAACACTCTTCTTATCCGATCTACATCATAATCAGATCTTTCCAGTTTGGGATCCACACACTGCAAAACTTTCCACTGGCTATACTGCCCCCAAATCCAGTCCACCAAATTTCCTTAGCCAATGGACACTTGTGCTTCACCACCTGCCTATCTGTGGTCACCTACCACAGTACAATCCCAAAACTGAAGATGTCCGACAATGCTATGGCCTTGCCTATGTGGCACCTTCCTTTTTTCTCATTTTTTGTGTGTTTTTTATAAATGCTTTTTTGAAAAAAAAATCTGTGCCATAGCGGACAGCTGGGGGACATCTAGGATCTCCCTTGGCCGGCTCTTGGTGTTTCCAATTTTGTTCTTTACTCTACCAGGGACATTTCTGACATTTTCCAGGTATAGGGGTGGTGGGTTGACTCTTCATACCCGCCCTTGCGTTCCTGATATGTTTCCGGCAGGGGGCGGGGTCCAAAAAATATAGGGGATGTGTCCCCAGGGTACTTACATACTAATAAAGCCTCTTTCTATTTGATGGAATACTTTCTTTCAGAAGAGCATTTCAGTACATAAAATTTTGGACAATCAATCTGCAACAGCAAGATTCAGCATCTAAAGAAACAAAATTGGGAGATCAAGTCCTTTCATTGAGAAAATCTCAATTTTCAACTGTCATTGGTCTGCAGATCTTAGCCAGTAAGACCCATATGTTGTAATATTGATTGTAACAAAATGCTTGTTGACATATTCTCATGATCTTAGGGATTTTCTAGCAGCATAAGGAGAAATAGTGTCACAGGAAGAAATCTTTAAAAGAAATACTCAATTGATATGTGTAGGCTTTTAATGCAAATACACAGGTGCAGTCCAATTACTTTCAGTCAGGAAATGGCTTGACCCTTAACAATAATTTATTTATTTTTTATTTTATTATTTTATTCTTTCTTATATTAAAAATTTAAAGATAGTTAACAAAATAGAGTTTACAATATGAGGAGCCCAGCTCCAAACTGTATCAACAGGTACTATCTATCAAAATACTGTAAGAGAAGAGTTTATAATATCATCGTGTACATAATTATAACAAAACCATGAAAGTTAATACCATGCTCCTATAGCACTATTGCTGCATTCAGCTGCATCACAATCAAAAGCCCCGAGAGGAGGCATAATCAGGTTGGTATCCACTTCCGGGCAAGTGAACTGATGATCATTCTTCTTCTTACTGGTATCTTCCACATCCACAGGCTTGGAAATTTTCTTTTCTTCCATGAACTTTTTAAGCAATTCCAGTTCCTGTTGGTTCAGTTTGTTCCTTCCTTGTGGGAAGAAGTGAGCTGACTGGATCTCTGTTTTGTAAACAATGGCAAGGCCCTCTTTTAACAGTATCATGAACCTGTCCTTAGGAATTTCTAGAGCCGCTGATACCTGCAATATTATTGCAAGAAAGGTGAGATCACACTTGAACTCAGTGAGATGCCTTCTAGAGCCCTGGAAAACCTCCACATTCCTCTTCTTCCAGATAAACCACAAAATCTCATTAGAAAAAACAAGCCAAAATTTATTCAACTCAACATTAAAAGCTTCAACATACCCAGCCAGAATTTGATGCTAAGAAAAGCCACAGGGATCAGACCAATTGACTGGTAAACCAAAAAACAATGACCGAATTGCAACAGCAAATTTACATTCAAAAAAGAGATGTTCAACAATTTCAGGCACATTACAACATTCACACAGTCTAGTAGAAATGCCATACGAATGCAAAACCTTATCAACTAAAATGTTTTTAAGCAACAGTAGCCAACGAAAGCAAGCTTTTTTTGGTTCAACAGAGTTATGCCAAATATGATTCAACCTAATGGACCATTTAGACTCTGACCAGTCAAGGTTCCAAGATATATTGAGCCAGTTATAAACCTCTCCCGAGCCAGATAGCAGGGTATACATTTTTTCAACTGTCATCTCCATCAATTTTGGACCATCTTTCCAACGAATCTTCTGCAGAAGATCATCTCCACTTATCATCTGATCCTGAACAGAAGCTCCCACCCCCCTTTGTAGCATTGAATACGTTTTCTTGTGGGTCAATGGAATATCAAAGTCAGCTCTCAACTGCTCCCAAGCCCTTATCTTGTTGTTACACTTAACAATAATTTTTTTTATGGCATATTAATTAGAAATATGGAACATTGAACTGCATGCATTCAAATCTGCAACTACTCAATGTGTTTTGGGCCTTAATTAAGATTACTGTACCATTCCTTAGTAGAGATGACTCAAGTTCTATTTGTCATCTTTGTAGTTTTGAACCTTGTAAAATATTTTAAAGAAAATCACTTGTGGTTTACAATGAATGTATCAGACACTTTAAATGTAATGTTACTTTACTGGAAACTGCAAGTTACAAATTTTACTTAGCAACCAGTGTTTTCTTCGCTTAGCATCTCTGTGTTCAGTGAACTTATGTTGATTCTGTGAATCTTTTAGCTCCTTGTTTGCTGGTATCAATCATTTTTGTATGTTTCAGTGTCTATGTCAATATCCCTTATTTTTTTTCTCTTTATTTATTCATTTTGGGTGAACTGGTTTGTAGCAGCATGTTACTTGATATTGTAGAAGTATAAGGTAGAGTACACTTTCCCTTTCGTAAACAAATGGCTTAATTTTTAAATACTTTGGGTGGATGCTTATAAGCCCATGTTTGAAAATATGTAAAATATGTTTGAACTTGGTTTTGGGATCAGTTGCTTAAGAAAAATAATTAAATAAACTAAATATATAAATGAAAAGAGAGAGGCAGGAAGCTTATCTCTAGGGTTTGATCAACCTTTGCTAATTATTAAACTTAAGGTCTAAGCTATTGCCGAGGCAATATAATGTCCATCACATTTCCCATCTTTGAAGTTTTCATTTGCTGTTTTACATTATGGAGATTGCATGCCTAATTATTGTTTCTACAGGTTGTGAGAGGTGTTGTTGAAAGCCTTAAGATCATCACTCGTCAAGCAAGTTCAAGGGTAGCTGAGTATGCATTTCATTATGCCAAGACACATGGTAGACAAAGGGTATCAGCCATCCACAAGGCTAACATAATGAAGAAAACGGATGGACTTTTTCTGCAGGTCTCTTGGAACTACATTTGATAAATCATCTTGTTAAGACATTGGGTACTTTTATGTTTCAAATTTTTTGATGGAAATGGAATGTTTGTTAACTGAAATGCTAAGCATGCTCCCAACCTGAGATATTAGGAGTGGTTGGTGTTGATTTCTAGTTTAACTAACTTTGATAATACTTTCTTCATGCTAATATTTGATCCTGAAAGATGTTTCTTTGGTGCTTGCATCTCTACTCATAGTATTGCCATTTCTCCTTTTTGCAGTGTTGTCGTGAAGTTGCAGAGAAGTACCCTGAAATTCAATATGAGGAGGTCATTATTGATAATTGTTGTATGATGGTATGTTCAATTTTCTTTCTACTCTATCAGATATAATCTCAATTTTCAATGTTCTTTTCTGTGATGAAATCAGAGTTTGTGATAAATGTCATTATGCATCTTAGCATTCCATTTACACAACATTGATATGGAGTGGCATAAGTGTAATGGAATTCAAGTACCTGGTTTAAAATGGGCAAAACTTTACAAGCAACTAGAAAATGATGGACCGTGCGTATAAATAGATAAAAAATAACTAATTTTATTATTTCATATCAAATATAGTGCATATATAAAAAAATGATGTCTTACATGATCAAAATGCTCATTATAAAAAAATTGATAGAATTTAGAAAAAAATGCAATTTTAATTTTAACTGAAACGGTTCTTGTAAAAAAGCAGCTGGCCCTAAAGTAGTAGACTGTTTCATCATGGAGCATGGCCTTCTATTTCAGGGACAGCTCTGTGTTATTTACCTAAATAGTCAGTGGGCTATAATTCAAAAGAAAAACCCTCACTAAGGTAACTTCTACAAAAAAAAAATTGAAGTAAAAATTTAAAATATCCTAACCTTTAACAAAAAATTATTCAATAAGCATGTGCTCTGCCTTAAGTGTAAAAGGAACTGAAGAAAAATATAGGTAATGTAAAAAAATCACAACTTTTTTGAGGTTCTTGGGAAATGGCATGGGAAATGTGGTGAGCAGCAATTGCTTGGGATTAATTGCGAGTTTTTCTATTGTCATGCTACCACTGCCATGTAGCAAAAAACATATTAAAGGCCATACATACAAAGTAGTACGACTTAAAGATTTCTTAAGTGGGACTATTTGCAATAGTAGAAAACTTTTTTGATTCTAAGGGGAAATTGCACATGGTGGCATTTTGATCTTTCATTTTGTGTGACAACAACCATCACATTTGCAACTGTCCATGGATATATGATAAGTTCTTATAGAGCTCAGTTATCACATCAAATATGAATTTATTTATCACAGGGCAGCCAAAAGCAATCCAGTCATAGTGGGGATCAGTAGTACAATTAGAAATCTAAGGGGAGAACCCATGATAAGCCATGAAATAGCTATGTTAAACTGGTGACCTTGAGTACGGGGATCCAGCTACCAGATAAAAATAAACTTGCTTGACCATATTTGGAAGGTGAAGCCCAAGTTATAATCAACCTGGGGTATATTTAGCCATAGTTAAAATAAAAACAATGAACCTGGTTTTAAAATCCCAAGATCTCCAAGTCCAAGTCACAGGTTCAATCCTACACCTCCATTGTCAATGGTAAATGGAACACTTATTAAAAGTATAATCAAATTGCTAATGAGTTTCAAGGAATTAATATTAAAAAATGAAAAACAACACAGGAATTGGATGGCATATATGCTTGTAAAAACAATAGTGACACAAGACCCAACCAGGAGGTTAGCCATTTATAATGAGGAAATCTCGCTACTTGGTCAAAGATTAACCATGGTTGCTATAGGGAAGTCCAAGCACAATGACAACAATCACAACGACTAATCATGTGCTCATAAAAAATAATTACTTTGATTTATTGAGCACACAAAGAGAATTTTGTATGTTGATTTGTCATGTCCACCTTGCCATTTGAATTCCTCGCCTTACTATTTCTCCTAATGCACCCACCTCTATCTTGGCTAACACACTTAGTCAACTCTTTGCCCCCAGCTATCACTGATGTTTTTGAAATAGCCTCCTTTAGACCACTTAACTCACCTATAATGGACCGAACCATATACTTGAACAATTATTTAAATTCCCCCTCCCTAAGTGTCTGCTTAGCTGCTACCCTTGCACATTAACCCTATGAAAATCATACACCCAACTAATAAACAGATGGCTGGGAGACAGTATATGTATAGCCTGGAGGAAAACACCCATGCAAACAAAGCTACTTGCCATTATCCATGTAGAACTTTAATTGCCTTAAGCACTGATGATGTTTCAAGGCCTTTCTTTCTGTGAACAAAGTCATAATCTGTCTGCTCTCTGCATCACCAAGGATCTGCTGAAATGATTATTGAGTCAAATGAAAGATACAGGTCTGTGAACATGTATGAAGGAAGGATGAGATCAGATGAAAATGAAGATGAGTTATAAATAATTCACCTAAAGTGCATCGACAGTGCAAGGAAAAGTCTTTGGGAGCCAGCCCCTTTTAATCTAATCCCTCTCTGCCTTAACCTTCTAGTATCACTAACATTAGATAAAACAAAAAGTTCTGGAGGCACAAGATATTAAAAACAAAGATGACGTTGGGTAGTTTCTGGTCATATCATTATATCTGACAGACAGAATAGCACTCTTTTGGACTGTCGTTCATTTCTAAGAAAAATGGTGCACTGCAAAAGTTCCAGATTAAAAATTTTAACTATAAATTGTCTCGTAAAGTTCTCTAAATGTGTACACTCTCTTTTAGTATCTAAGCCTCTCTAGGCATACCATAGGAAGAAGAAGCTGGTTAATATGCAGCCTTAGAACAACACCATCCAACTGAAGGCAGAAAAGAATGTAGTTCAGAAGAACAAGGAACAAAATCAAAAGTGATGATGAAGAGGCTTAAATTACCCCAGAGGTATGGGCCATTATGCAGTGCCTAAGTTTAGATTCCCAGGCACCATCAGGTACATACCTCTTCTGCCTTCTCTGCAACTCTCAGCGATGCACATTCAAATACAATCCCTACAGTGAGTGCTTACTTTTGCCAGTTTCCTGTAAATATCACATACAATTCCAATCACTTGCTGATTTCTGCAGCTTGACCCCTATAATTGAAGCTCCTCACCAACTATCATAGATAATAATCAATTCCACATCCAATTTATATCCTTCAAGTACTTCTTTGGCTCCCAGGTTCACCCAAAACCATGCCCGTTGAATCAATGTGTCCATTGGACTCTGACTCTGCCAATGGTTAATAAAGGAATGGTCATCTGTGGAAGCACTAGCTTCCATTTCATTCCTTAACTCACACACCATGTTATACCTCATTCGCCTAAAATCTGTAGTCTATGGATGGCATCATCTAAAATGTTTACAGAAAATAGATGGCAATGTCCTTGCTTGGAATTTTTGATCATTTAGTAACTTGCACCTAGCAACAGAAAAATGTATTGACACCATGGAGAATATGTTATTCCAAGATTTGGGAAGGATAAGAATTGCAGAGCCTGGAGTCACTCTTCCACATGACAACATCATGGCTTTCAGGCTGAATGTTTGATAACGTGAAACACTGAAGAAATAACAATGTGCATCTACAGGCCATGAGCTCACAATGTCTCTTCCATTTGGCCATTTTAGTAAACCACAGATGCAAGCAATCTTTCAACTCAATTACATGGATTGCCATCCAAGGATCATTTGACTTCATTTTTCATTTTTGTGACTGGAATACTTTGAAGTTTGAAGTATGACAAACCAGCTTTGGATGCAAGGAAGAGGATGCCTGTATTAGCCATTTGTATTCATGGAATGACAGTCTGAAGTTTGTTGACTTCAGATATAAAAATCTAGATAGCTGTATGGATATCTCTTCGTTATTTTTAGAAGTTAGACATGCTTAGTTGCAAACTAGCTGGTCCTTCAATGTTGGGCTGTATCTGTGTGGTTTACAATATACCATGTGAATTTTGGGCTGTTGGTAGCAGTATTATAGATGATTATTTTTTTCTTTCAACTCTACCTTGGATTCCCTGTTTTTGGAAACTTAAAGGGTCTGTTTTCTGGTCATCTTATTGCATACATTTTTGTATATGTCAATCTCTTGAGTTTTATTTAAAAAAATTACAACATGATGATGGATCATGATACAATGAGCCCAATCTAAAGGCAACTAAAATTACATGGAGTCATGGTTAGAAATGGCTAATGGACAAATCATCAAAATTGATCACTTTTTCCTTGTTCATCCTACCGAATACAATTCAAGATAGGATCCTAAATAGAAATTGCAACCATAGGCAGCCTGGTGAAGACATTGACTGGATAGTGTCCATTGGCTGCCTTGTAAACACTGGGATTTTTTTTTTAATTTTTGGCATTTGCCTTTTTGGAATCACTTTGTTATTACTTATATTTCCTGAAATAAAAGAGAGTTATTCCAAAAAATAAAAAATAAAAAATAAAAAAATAAAAAAGAACTATGTTTTAAAATTTTTAATAGCCAGCCTTTGTCCCCAAGATTCAGATTCTTTTTGCAATCCACAAAACCCCATCCCTGGTCTCTGAAACTTGGAGAAACACTCGATAAAATTGCTTGTAAAAATAGGATATTTTTTGGGAGGGTGAAGACCAATTAGTTTGGCTGCTTTTGACTTCTTCAAAAAATCAAAAACTTCATCACCTCTTTAAACATGTTTGTCAGCCCTTTATCCACAAGTCCAGAATCCAATATATCAAGATTGAGAAGACTGGATTGCCCATAGAATCCTATAGTTTTTATACTGTATCACAATCTAATATTCTTGGTTTCTGAAGTTGTTTAAGTTTTCAATTATTATAAACTTTGATTGTATTTTTAATATCCTCTCCAGTTGCTGGTGTTTAATGGTAGTGCTACATGATTAAAAAAAACATGTTCTTGAAGCTTCCCTGCTCCAAAGGTTGAGATTGTAAAAACTAAAATAATATCTCTTCTGTCTACATGAAGAGGGCTGCCACTTTTATGGCAGTTAATAGCAGAAACAGAGATGAAATATATGCACTTGAAGCTGCTCTGCACTAGAGGTGGAGCCTGTAAATAATAGCATCTTTTCTTTCTACACGAAGAGGGCTGCCATTTTTCTTCTATATCCTGCAAATGTTTAGGTGAAATACATAATAAAATATATGAAGCTTCCATGAAGTGGAGTTCGTAAAAAGTACGATCTGTTCTTTCTATGTGAAGAGGACTCTCACTTTTCTTTCTTCTATATCTTGTGAAGGTTTGGGGCCCGTCCACTGGGGTCTGGGACAAATCCTCAGGTGATGTGACTAAAAATTGTGGATGAAGGAAAGGTCAATGAGATTATTAGAAATCTAAAAAGAAATTCAGAACCAGACAGGATGTACAACAACCTCCCTAAAAATATTGCTCCAATTTATTGCAGAAATCAACAGAAACAAGATGGCACTGATAAATGTGAGTGCAAAATTTGAAAGTTAATGATTTTCTTGCAACTATGTCTCCATTTACATTCACTTGTTCAACACTGATCAATGGTTGTAGGTGTGCACATGCAGTTTGAAAGAGAGATTTGAGATTATGAAATTCTAATTTAGCTACTGGGAGACCTGCCCTTTCCACTGTTTGTTGTGCCAAAGCCACTACATAGAATCTTGAACCTCAACCTACAGAGTAAAAAACCCTACCATGAATGCTAGTACCATAGACTTTTGAACCTCAAATTTGTGGAACTGAGATGTTAAACACCTTGGTTGGTCTGTGCTATAGACAACTGATGGTTAGGTGGATGATATATAGAATATTTTTTGCAGTTAATGCCATTCCATGTCATTTGCTGCCCTTATGATAAGAATATGTTTAGGAAAGCACTTTCTGTAGAACACATATATCTTATTTCTTTATAAAAAATAAGGTCAACACGCCTTGATTGAGTATTTTCAAGAATGGATAGGCCTGCGGAAGAGCTCAAATAATCATTGTATATAACAGATTGCTCCATAATTATGAATGGATGGGCAGATAAGGAAGGTAGCCAAGTTCTAAATATCATTATCTCTTAATTGAAGTTCCCACATTTTCTTAGAACCATGGATCTAGGAGGTTCAAAAGATAATCTTTTGTGTAGCAAGTGTTTAAAGTATGGAGTTGTGGAGGTTGGTCTCTCATATGTGCTGCAAGTAAACAAAATCTGCTTCTGCATGCTGTGCAGCTTGTTTGTTGTTTGAGGGAAATACAAACATACTTTTTGGAGTCCTTGTTTTGTGCATGTGCTAAAAAATACACTAGGAAGCATTGGAAAAATTGGTTGGTTATGCTAGCTGGGGAGGTTCAAATGTTCATTCACGTGCAGTATATTGAGGAGTTTGTGAATCATGCAGAAACAAGGTATGTGACATATTATATTCTTATAAAAAGTATGCTTGAGATGCAGGATGTAGCATTCCTTTGTGCCAGTAGATACTGTAATATTGCCACACATGTGCATTGAAATCTGAAAAGTAAAATGGAACAAGTTGGGGCACCTGTACACCCAGATTTGGATTGCACTTGCAGCCGCAAGTCCTAGGTGAGAGAAATCACTTTTTCTCCAAGAGACGTGATAACCACATTTGTATTGATAATGGGATAGATTTATATTAGAAAAAGAAGAGTTATACCCCTAGTTATAACAAACAGTTGCTCATTTGACAAGCAACTACTAAAGATTGCTTGTTCCACAGTTGCTAACTTTCATTAGATGCATTGAACCTAGCACCCTCCAAGCGGGGATGCACTCAGTATTACTCAAGTACTTGGACTATGTAAGCCAAAAGTTTGACTTGGATTTGGGACTTGACAAAAACTCAGCTTATTAAAAAGTACATAAACTTGTAAAACTTAAATAACATGCAATAACCTGAATAGAGAACTCATAGGTAGTTTCCTATTAGTTGTAGATCAAAAAGGTGTAAAATGCACATCATAGTGTCATATATAATATGGTACAATTTGAAATACTAATCCAAGTTTGCTTATATCCTCAAGTAGAAGGTGAATGCAACAAGCGACACAAAGGCTCTGAAAAATGGTAGGGTGTCTCCCCTCAAGAACTCTCTCTATTGCTACATAAGTTGCTGCATAGCCAGTCACAACATGATGACATTCTCCACACCTACTTCTTGACTACCTCATCCAACATATTGTGCAGTCTTTGCAGTTTTTACATTGTAGCAGGCATCATCAAACTTCAAGAACACCAACTATCCACCTAAAGCCACTAAGAAGTTGATTAATGTGTGATTCCTGTCATATTTCCATGTATTAGACAAAATAGTGCAGCCCTTTTTTTCTGAATTTTCATTTCATCTTCTATTAAGACCAGAATGATTTTCACGACTTAGTTCAACAAGCGCCAACTCAAATCATATGGACTGAGTGTCTCAAATCCTTTTCCAGCAATTGTCAATGCATTGATTAATGAATCCCACTATGGGCTCCCCACAGCATGTAATGGTGTGTTGTTATAATACCAAAAATTAGTGCATATCATCCTTGCCTCAAGCTATAAGACAAGAGCCCCCTATCTTAGTCTCAGATGCCTTTCAAATCTGGTCAATAAATTTGTTGAATCAGTTGAAGAGTACTCAAAAACAAGTCCAAATTCAAATAGATAAATACCTTCGTAAAAAACAATCCAAACTAGTTTGAATCTTCAAATATACCTTCAAAAATCATTCTAAACCCTTCTCTTAGGTAGGTTTGCCACTTGGCTGCAAACTTCCTCATATATTGATTGAAATCAAAGACAAAACAGAATGAAAATGATAGCATGTGATTTTTGACGGCCTTGACCCTGACCATGAGCTGTATCAACTTAATGAGTTTCACTAGTTGATTCAGGAGTCATCTTGAGTGTCGATGAGTTTTCTAATAGAGCTTTGGCTAATGACCAAAATAATGTACAACATGTATTAAACACAACCGTAGGCATAAGTTGTAGTTTTGGTTAATGGTTATTGGAGTGGGTGGGAAAAGCCCTAAGCAGAAATAGAAAGGAAGACCAAACAAATTATGTTTGATTGATTGGTAGAGTACATTTATATGGTTTCATTTGTGTAGTCAATGCCTGAGATGATCCATTAAGTAGATAAAAAAATTTCACCTTGTAATATTTATGAAGGTGTATAGAATGTTGGGAAAAGTATTGGTCATTTGGTGGAGAGATTCTAGATTGGAAATTTCAATGAATTTCAAATGAACACCCTTCTTCATATCGATACATATGCCCTTAGTCCTGAATTGTAAGTGCCCAAACCTAGTAGAGTAGCACCCTTGGTGTTCCAAGGATAAAAAACGGATTTCTTGATGCTATCTCCAGCATTCATAATTCATAGGAGGTGTGCATGCTCATTAATTCAATCTAAATGATACATGTAAAGGGGAGTAAAAGAGGAAAATGGCACTTTTTGATTAGTTTGACTTCCATTGGATGATGGAGATTGCATGGTGATAGAGCACTAGAGATTCAATGCCTTGCTACACAACAATTATCAAAGGTTGCCAATTTCTCGGCTAATGAGATGAGTTGGTCTATAGATAGATTCATTCACTTTGCTATGAAGTACTAGTTTTCATCTAAAAGAATACACAAGCTTGTCTATATATATAACAATCTTTGACTTAGATGAATTCCATTTCAAACCTTTAGGAGGAGAGTTGAGTAAAACCAGAGTTGGGTTTAGTTAGTATGTCATTACAAAGGGCACATTTAGTTGATAGGCATTTTTAGATGGCTTTTGCAAAGAGTATTTAGAGCTTTGTTCAGTTTACTGTATTCTTGTATTATTTATCATATATATATGTGTATGTGTGTGTTTTGTTAGAGCAATAGAATTTCAGTAGAAATAAAGCTACAAACAAGCAATACTTATTGCTTGTAATTGTGCCTATTAAAAAGGCTTACAAAGGGAAGGCAAGTTGACTCTCCATGAAACAACCTACACAAACAAACAAAAGTAAAATCTTAACAAAATAGATGACTCTCTGTGTGTGTTATGTTAAATCACCAATGTGCTAATTTGAAACCATTACTAGGTCATATGTCCTATTAATCTTTGATATATCTAACACGTCCCTTAATGACTAAACTAGATACAAGTCCAAGCTTATGTCTAAATTTGACAAACTTATCTCTACTAAGTGGTTTAGTCATTATTTCTGCACATCTGCTCCTATGTAGGACAATAATAAAGATAAACATCTTTGTTATTGACCAATCGATAAATGTAATGTTTAATGAAATTCAATATGCTTATTGGGTGTATGATAGACTAGGTTCTTCTCAATATTGAGGATTCCCTAATTAGGAGTGAAGTCGGTATTGTAGAACCAAGTTGAGAATTGATCAAGATCCTTTGCAACCACATCGCTTCACCTTGTACTAATGACAACCTCATCAAACGCACACAATCTGAATACTTGCAAAAAAGTAGACACAAGGGCAAAATTTACCTGTTCACCACCTTGCACCAAAGGTTTTCCTGATCATGTAGACTGACCTTCCATTGATGTTGGCATTTCATCTTGTTGAACATCTTTCAGCATGGTATAATACCACTTTAGTCATCAATGCTCATTTTCTCGAGCTTTCTTGAAGGCTGGGTATCACCTTGTTTGTAATATAGTTCTTCATCCTCCCATATATATACAAACTATTGTAATGCCATTTCAGTTTATTGTGTTGGCTTTCCTTTGGGTTCTAAGTGCCACCATCAGACCCACACTCCTCTGATGTTCTCAACTCCGTGCTTTGTTCCGAGCCTTTTTCAAATTTCACCCCATATTTATCAATATAAATTTCTCATACAAGACTATTTATATATTTAGCATCATCCTAGAAGAATACATCTTCTCATCTACAATCGCATGTCTACAAATCACAATCTTATATATAGGAAAATCAAGTATCTTGTATGACTTCAACTGCTCACCATAGCCAACAAATATATACCTTTTTCTTTGCATCTAATTTACTTAGTTTCTGCTCAAGAATTAGTGCAAAAAGCAATATAATTGAAAATATGCAAGGCACTTATTGATGGTCTCCTTCATAACCATTCTTCCTTAAGTGAAATATTCTGCAGTGCCTTACAAGGAATTTAGTTAAGGACAGACAATTTTTTTCATAGCTTCCACCTAGTACTGATTTAGCAAATGTTAGTTGTGCAACATGCACCTTGCCATTTCCGTAACTATCCTATTCCTCTGTTCCGCAACTCGATTCTGTTGTGAAGCGTTTGGAGTATATAATTAATGTATACCAATCTTCTTGCAAAAGTCCTTGAATTGATTGGTGGGAAACTCCTCTCCATTGTCCAACTTCATTGACTTGATAGGTTTATAGCTTGTTTTCAACCAGGGGTTTGAATTGTAACAAATGAGAGAAACATTTAGGCCTATTTTTCTTGAAGTGTACCCTCATCTCTCTAGAAAAGTCATCAACAATCAGCAAGAAAAACTTGGCTCCAGACACAGTGGGTATGTATATTGGGCCACACAAATCAGGTATGAACCAGGTCCAAGACTCTTTTGACCCTCCATGCTTTGTTGATATCAAATGGATGTTGATTCTATTTTCTCATTTGGTATCCTTTAAACACATCCTAACATTCCTGAGTGGACGGAAGTCTATTTACCATATTAGTCTAGCTTAGTAGAGAGTAGAGACAAATACAAATAATCCAATTGCCCATACCTTTCAATGCCAAAATATTTGTTATTTTACACCATTGCCAATGCACGTGACTGCCATTTTGGGATCAACAAACTTGTACAATCCCTTCTCACCAATACCAACTGTAATCACCTTGTCATTGTGGAGAGTTTTGAGTATACATTTGATGGCTTGAAAGTTGACAGCAAAAGGAGGATTCTTAGTTATTTCATTGATAGAAAGAAGATTCTTGTTCATGCTAGAACATATCTGACATTCTTGAATGTATAGACACCATTGTCCAATGTGACATGAAAGTCACCACACCCTTCAACAAAATGATTCCAACCATCTTCTAAAATGAGAGATTCGTTTCTACATTTATTCCTAGTAAGAGATACATGCCAATCTTTGCGGCATGTAGTGTGTGGATACACCTCAATCAAAGTATGAGGTTGTTGCCTGCGTGGATTTTTCATGTAACACGACAAATGTGAATCTTTCATCTCTGGCTTATTCACTTCATGCTCCTCACTTTCATCAACATTTTGCATGCTTTGATCTCCTCTTCTTAAGTGTTAGGTTCATGTAATGTCCCCTTTTTCGCGGTCTCTTGCTTTGCAGTTGGCACTAACTTTCTAGGTTTGTGTCAGCATGTTCAGAGGAGTAAATTGATGTTACCAGTGAGTTTTTGTGGGGTTTTCTGGGTCTTTTTCAGCAGAGTTGCTATTTTTAGTAACTTAATATTTTTAGTAGGTTCCACTTGGGCTCCGATTTGGTCGGATTCGGAGATTGGACTCACTATTTTTAGCAAACTGCTATTTTTGGCAAGTGTTATTTTTAACACTTGGTCTGGCTTCTATTCCTCTTTCAGTCAATGCAGTGCTTTCCAACTATAGCCATGGTGAGTTCTAATGTTTTCAGAGGAATATTTTATTTTACCACTTAAGTTTATAATGTTGCTTTATAACTTAAGTGAGGGGGGCGTGGGTTCATGAAGTGTACCCCTTGGCCTAGTAAGGTGACGTTTTTAAAAGAGGGTCATTGTTCTTCCTTGTTTGGTGCCTAAGTGAGGTTGTTTATCATTTTTTAAGGCTAATGTTATGCCTCATAAGGTGTAACGCCTAGTTGGTACTTAATGTTATTTTTTAAAAGAAAAGAAAAGTGAAATTTTTGGAGGCAAAAATTTGGACGCCCCTCTTGGGATAATTTCTTGTATTTTTAAAAAGGTGAAATGGAGGGAAATGAAATGAGAGTTGCCCTAATTTGCTCCTCACTTTGTAAATACGAGTTTGAACTCTCATTTGGTTATGCATGTTTTGACAATTTAAGGAGATGCTGCTGGAATGAGCTCAGGGAGTTCTTCTTTTGCTGGTTGAGGATGAAAACCCTCTTCTTGGTTGCTAGTTTTAGTGGTGAAACACCACCCTAGCTGGTTGGTGCTCTTGGTTTGCTATTAACAACAATTTTGGTTTGGTTTGGTGATTTGTGTTTGGAGAAGATGAAGATTTATGAAGTTTTCTGATATGGGTATTTAGTTTTTGGTGTGATGCGAGCTTTCTTGGAGTGTTGTTCAAGTTTGGTAGTGATTAGATGCCTTTTTAGTGTGCTGGTGTGTTTTTTCTGAGATACTGGAAAACAAAAGTTTGCTCATAACTCAGTGGGACTGCTAAGTTTCATTCTGGGTATTGTTTGTGAGTTTTTGTCATGGCTAGGCGCCACAAAATGAGTGTTCACTTGGCATGTTTGGCAAAAAACTGATTTTTAAATGCTGGTCACCTCTCCCAGGAGCCCATACCATTCATCTCAGACATGTTGGGTTTGTATCAGGTCTGAAATTGCATTTAGTTGACTCCTTTTCATCACTCTTGGGCGTTGGAATTTGCTGGTGAAGAATTTGACAGTGCTGGAGCAAAGTTTGAGGTGCCCACAAAGATTGGTCAAACTAAGTGCCCTAGCCCCTTGTGCTTGAGGGTTGGGCATTGGATCAGAACTGAGCATTCTACTTTGTGTTTTGAAGACTATATCAGGTCTGCAATATGTTTTAAATCTGATTATAAAATGTTTGCACATGTTCCATGAAGTCTGAAATATAAACTTGTTATGATCAGCACTATTTTCTATATGATCTATTGCTTAGTTTCATGCTAAATGGTTGTTTAAAAGTTCTGAATGCAATGTGAAAGTAAACATCAACAAAACGTTTCATTGGAAAACAAACCTGCAAACAAACCAATACAAAAAAAATCAGGGGTGCTCATTACAGTTCATCACAGTAAAAGCATTTCCTTCTTGATTTCAAGATGTGCTACTGCCTCTCGATGGGTCATTTGATGCACTTCTAGTGGTCTGCCTGCCTTTGCTTCCAATCTGTGTACTGAATATGCTTTCTATAGATTCTGACTGTCTCAAAATCCTATACCATCAAGTAATCAATTCAAGCACTCCCATAGGCTTGGCTTGGCTCTGATAACAGAAAACAAACCACAAACAAGCAATGCTTCTTCATTGTAATTGTTCCTATTAAATAGGTCCACAAAGGGAAGCCCAGGTGGCTATCCATAAAACATCTTACAAAAGCAAACAAAAGTAAACAGAGTTGACAGACCTGCTGATGTCTAGAGTATGGTGCCATGCTGACTCTGAGCTACATGCTTTATGAGAGGTTTTACATCATAAAATTGTTGCAACTGTTATCCTCATATCGTTCTTAATTTAAGAAGACATGTTACGGATTAAATTGGTGCATTAAGGTATCAATCGTCCTATAAAATTCAATAGCATTATTTCTTTATATGGTTTCTGTGGAAGTCTCAAAATTTTGAAGTCATTTGAACAGAATTAAATTCCTGGAAAACACTTTGTTTTATGTGTACATATGCTTAATTCTTCTACATTAATCTACATAATGACTATCGTTAATTAATAATTTTTATAATTCCTCATATTCAAATGCGCAATCTTTGTGGTTAGTATATGAAGAATAAGTAGTGTGTTTGAATCCATATTCAGCATAGCGTTTCTTCCAGTTTCTTTTGAAAAACAACGGCTGCAATTTTGTCACTTTTCCTCTCCTGCAAGATGGTTAGAAAAATGTTTTGGCTTTAGTTATTGCACTGACAATGTAAAATACATATTTTGTTTTGCAGCTTGTAAAAAATCCTACACTTTTTGATGTCTTGGTGATGCCTAACTTGTATGGTGACATTATTAGCGATCTTTGTGCTGGTCTTATTGGAGGATTGGGGTTGACACCAAGGTAATTTTCCATAATTTCTTACCTTGCATGCCCCTTATTCTGGAATTAATGCTCTGAAATTTTATGTTGTTTGACATATATGGTATTGTAGTTGCAACATAGGAGAGAGTGGGCTTGCGCTAGCTGAAGCTGTACATGGTTCAGCACCTGATATAGCTGGCAAGGTGAGGTTCAGCATCAAAAAATAATATAACTGATTTGAGTGAATTTCAGTTATGAGAAGAATGTGTATGTTATTGATATTCATTGAAAGAATTTAATTATAAGGCTTCTCTATTTTCAGAACCTTGCCAATCCAACAGCTTTACTTCTTAGTGCTGTAACCATGCTTCACCACCTGGGACTGCAAGAAAAGGCAGATCAAATTCATAATGCAATTCTGAAAACCATCGAAGAAGGAAAATATCGCACTGGTGACCTTGGGGGCAAATCATCCACTACAGAGTACACAAATGCTGTATGTGATCACCTTTGAGAACTTGGTATTTTACAGATATCCTATTGAAATTCATCCATGAATTTCATTTAGATCGTCAATTTTGCTTATAATTCTGCCATAAAACAATGGTATGCTTTATATTTGTGGACTTTTCACCTAGAGAATATGACACAAAGAATTGATTTATTTGGATCCACATATGGCAATGGCAATAGGCATGGGCATGTACGATGGCCTATTTTTGAAATATACTATAGGGTTTCAGGTTTATAGCCTTTTCATGCAGTAGCCATTGTTCACAATAAAGTCTTTTATTATGTTCGCTGTTGTTAATTGCATAATTATTTTCAAAGCAGATTTGAATTGTCAGGCTCACAATAGTTCTGAGCTCTGATGGTGTTAATCTGCTGCACCACAAGCTTTGCAAATGTTCAATATTGTTTTGAATCAACCAGCTTTTGACCATAAAAACATGGAGAGGATGTCCTGTCTTATTTGCCTTAAGCTGATCCATATGAATCCTTTATTCTTTTATTGTTTTAATGATAAGCAGAATTTCATAGTGAACTTGTTATTGACACCCTTTTAGTTGATTATTGTTGAAGATCAAATTACGCAAGGAATAAGCTATTTACTTCATGAGGTTTCTTAATACGGTTTTGCCTAATCTAATGTCTTCAGTGCGATATTGGATGATTACCATTGATCTCAAATTATTCTTGTTGTTTTCTTTAACAAAGAAAAAACATATTTAAATCAAACAATTTAGTAAAATATAGTAAGATGATTCATCTAAAAATACTGTGATTTTGAGAATCAACTATTCCAGAGGACATAGAGAACTATCCCATTAAACAGAACACCCTAGAGATATCTGATGTTGATAAACACTGAACTACAAGATAGTATTATTTAAGGGCCGATCAAAGAATATTCTCGTTAGTTTAATATAGTGCTTTGCTGTTGTATTTTGAGGTTGAAGTCAAAAGTTACATCGAAGGACGATTATCACAGTTTGACAGTACAGTTAGAATTGGTTGTTTAGAGCTGATATGGGGGTTGGCCTATACCAATGACTGTAATTTCCCTGCATACTTTTGAAAATAATAATCATCAAAAAATATGGAATTTGCACTTAATGTGTTACTGTTAAACTTCAATTAGTTTGAGTACTCTATCACAATACTAAGACATTGCGTGATGTTTTCGATGCTACTTTTGAATTTGAATTATTCACATATGATAAATCTTGGAGCTATGCCGCAATTAACATACATGCTAAAATTGTAATTGTTAAATAATTGATTGTTTGAATTTCATATCATGTCAAATAAATCGAACATTGCGGAGTACTACCATTTAAAGAATGGATATTGAATATGAAAGGTTTAGGATGATGATACATAGTGACATGCCACCGAAATGAATTTTCTGTGCTGGTCTTGAATGAATTTCTTTAAAGTTTTTAGTATTATTAATATAGGTTTATAATAAACCCGTGTAAAGGATAAGATGAGACTCATTCATTTCTAGTCCATTTGTTTTTGATAAAAAATTATCGAGTAATGTGTCTAGTAGCAGTGACAAGAATCTAAAGTTCACAAATAATGCCTGGATAGCTGGATATATGTTGGTGTATGGCAATTACGTATGTCTATATTTAGATTTGTTAACTCATGAAAAACAATGCTTTTTTTATTTTTTATGATGATTATTTAAGGATTGTTGTATCTATATATTAATTCATTTTAGAAAAAATCATATAAGGTGAAAATAGATTCTCAATTTTCAATTTTCAAATATGAAATATTGTTATTAATTAAGGAGTCATCTATATTTATGTTATTATTATAAATTATGGTTACGTTAAGAACCTAAATTTCACAAATAATGCTTGGATAACTAGGTAAATGATGGTGTATGACAATTATGTATGTCTATATTAACATTTGTTTACTTATGACAAACAATGTCTTTTTATTTTAGATAATTTTTTAAGGATTGTTGTATTTATATGTTAATTCAATTAATTAATAAAGAAATTAAAGGAGGAAAATTAATATAGGGTGAAAATAGATTCTCAAATTTCAAATTTCAAATATGAAATATTGGTATTAATTATGGCACTATCTACAAACCAATGCCATTCAAAAGTTTATATGTATGTTATTATCACAAATTATGGTTATTTTATACACCACTCTTTAATTGATAGGCTATGAACAATGTAAGGAATGAGAGGTCCATCAATATAGGTAGTAAAAAGTAGTTTGCATTCATAATTTATATGTGATGATTTGAGTCTATAGACTAAAATGACCTCTTTGTTGGTGTACAATTTTTCATGATTATTAAGAGACTTATACCTTGACCTTTGATACTTCTCTCTTGTACCAACACCTACCTCTTCGTTCGTGTATATTATGAGACTTGTACTAATACCTATTGATATCTGATAGTAATTATAAGTTTTTTTTGGTTTTAATGGTTTCTCCACCTAGCCAAATGTGCATGGGAATGAAAAACATTTATGAGACTGATCAATATGTTCAAAGAATTTGTCTATTTTGGTAGGATTGTAGTTTATGCTTATAAATTCAAGTGGAGACAAACTTTATATAGGAAAAGGTTACGAAAGTAAAATAATAATAATACTCAAACAAAACATATAGAATTGGTGGATGAATCTTTCAATAGACATGATATTCTTGTATAAACTTAAAATCAATTCCATGAACATTTCAATGTAACCTTCAACTTGATAAACAAACACATGCCTTTCATATTGCAACTAATTTGGACAATATTGATAGTATTGGCTTGGGTGAGTACTTTAATAATATAGTCTTAAACTTACACGAAGCAGTTCTTATATGCATCAAGGTGGTAAGTTTCAATTGGCATTCTATAGTGATCTACAATGCTCTATACAATAGTTTTTGTTTTCCCATAGCATCACTAGGCTTCATTTCTATCTTTGCAATGTTAAAGTCCCACTTTGAAGACATTTTTTCAATAGATAAAGATTCCATTCTTTCTTTGCCAATATATAGAAGTTAAAGGCCATTTAGCTCGAAATTGGGGGTGAAAGCACTTATTATATAATTGCTATGAAAAGCTCACCCCTTGTGTTTCCTCCCTTCATTTTCCACTACTTTGTGTGAGCTTCTAAGTATTGTCTTAACACATGATTTTCATTGATTTGGTTTTTCTATTGATTCCAAACTTTAATTATCACTCAAAAGCATTTTATCTCTCCACAAAATATTTCTAGAATTTAGATTATAGTGTCTTTTCCTAGGTTCAAAATTGTAGTTGTAATGACTCAAGTTAAGATCACACATCTTGTATTGACTCATTTTTTTCAAATTCCAAATATAATACTAGCCCTAGGTTAACCCAAGTTCAACTAGTAGTTTTGTGTTGGTTTTTGTCAAAAACTTTCAAATTGAGCACCTAGGAAATGTATATGAAGGACAACACCTGTATGTCATTTGGATTATCTCTTATCATCCAAGATCACCCCATACTATCCATAATGACTCACTATAAGTGATTGTGCCACTCAATATCACTTATTTCCATGTCATAACATTGTTTTGTATTAATGATTTTTATTCCATCAATCTTTTTGTCAACTCTAAAATCCTAGTTCTTGTAATAGGTCATTGCATTATCCATTACACTTTGTTAATCTCAATTTATCATCATTATAGATGCATAGTTTGTGTTTGTTGTTTATCATATTTTAATTCTATCAAAATTGTCGAATCAATCAATGGGGCTTGATTAAGGCATAAGGAGGCAATAATTTGATTTCTTATCATTGGCATAACTAGGTCCAATATTGCTCTTCAACACTACCGAGTTTTCTAATTGCAAGTATATGCAAAGGTAAACATTTGTTGTAGGTACCAAAGATTCTGTTGGTGTTTCAATTCACACCTCTAGAATGCAGATTAGAAACAGACAGCTATGCACAGATAAACTGCTCTTCAAATTAGGAGGGGAAGCTCCCTCTTTGTTGATGTTGCTTAAGAAAGTAAATTAAAACTATTTTTCTTATCTTTTTTGTTCAACTAAGAGCACAAGGTTATAAAACTCAAGCGCCACAGCTGAGATTTTCTATTTTAGAAGTTCAACTACGACTAAGCCTATTCTAATGACGTTTCTAATTACTCAAGTAAACACAGAGCATGAGAATTAGAAATGAACAAGGTTTGATTCTTTGACATAGATACTTAGATAAACTTTCTTCCAACATACATCTACTTACTTTCAATGCAAGCTGAAATGGAGATCATATAAGCATAACACAATAAACAGAAATCTGATACTTTATATCAAGGTAGCAAAGCAGGCACAAGACTTTATTTTCTCAAATTTCAAGAACAAAAGATTACACTTCTGGGACAACAGGATTGTAGCAAAATAGGCTTACAGTTTAGCCATTAAACCAAAATACATTGACACAAGACACATGCACTGAACAAGAACTTGTAGCTAAGAGAGACTTGCAAACTTGTTCTTACACTAAGTGAACTAAAACTAACCAACAACTTGCAGGCAAAATAGGCTCAACAATTTTTTATCACAAGCACGATTAAGAAAATAATGGGCAAGGCTGCCCTTATTTATACACAAGCAGAGGAGTAGGGAACCCTAAAATCTCCTTGCTTTTACAACCAAGACTTGCTAATATGCAAGCTTTATTTCTAAAACTAAACAAGATAAACATCTAACCACCTATGAAAGCATAAAACAGGGAAATGCCAACTATTGCAACTTGTTTTCTTTCTCTTCTTCAAAGAGTGAATAAGAATTGAAACAAGAATAGAAAGAAAGTTGGAAGAAAGCTTCTACACGATTGCTACTTTAAATCTTGATTACATTCGCCAAAAAGCTGATTTGTTTCCTGATTTCAAGTGGAGAGTGCTGCTGGAAATAGAATCCTGATTTGCCGTGAAAAAGAAAGTTCTCCAAAAAAGCTAAGACCTGGGTTTTGTGGAAAATCACATTCCGGAGAAACCCAGATGCTCAGAAATTGAAAAAGCTAAATTCCTCCTGAAAAAGCAGCCAAAAAGCAGTTTCTAGAAGAGGGAAAAGTTTCTCAATGTGCGAGAGGATGAAAAAGAAAAGGGACCCATATGATCAGAAGTGGAAAAAGCTGAGTGGTTGTTTTGAAAAAGCAATGCCCTAGAAGTTTGGAGCCTGAAAAAGCATTCCTCCTTGCTCACTGATCTTGGAACCACGAAGAACATCGAAAAATCATGTCGTTTGGGTCTTCAAATCTTTGTTGAGAGAAAAGGGAAAATCTTCTTGCTCTAGACGCCAACCTGCAAAAATGAATAATGAAAGACAAAAGCTCTCTTAAATAAGTTGAGGTTTGAGAAAATCTGCTTTCTTTTTTTGCTTTAAAACTTCTCAAAGCCAATCCTGAGCAAGTGCATCGAACTTGGACGTTTTCTAATGATGAAAACTTTAATTTTTTTTCTAAGGCATTGAGTCTTAGGTGCCCTTCTTAGCCTGGGGCGCTTTTTCTCTCCAGACTTAGCCATTTTTTCACCATTTTCAATTTTTTGCTTGATTTTACCCTTGGTTTGATCTCGATTTCCGAGAGCTCAGTTGATGTCGTGAATTGGTAGAATGATCCATCACGGAGCCGGAGTGAATCTGACGAAGTTTGTTTGGAGGCAACTTTTCATAAAAAACTTCATTTGACCCCTCAAAATGTTGGGCGCCCCTGGCTACCTGGGGCGCCCAAGCTTACCAGTGTTAGCAATTTTTATGTTCAAGTTTTGCTTGCTTGTTTCCCTTGATCTTCTGATGAACTCGCGATTCCGGGAGCTAGATTGATCCGACTAACTTACTGTCATATTCGTTGGATAGCTCGGAAGATTCTGAGGGGGGGTTCTCTAGAGGCTTTATCTCTTGAAAGCTACATCTTAGGGGTCAAAAGCTTGGGCGCCCCTGTCTAGTTGGGGCGCCCAACTCTTCCAGAGTTAGTTTATTTTTTGAGATTTTTCACTTTGCTTTTGACTTCTGACATTTATCATGGTTTTACCCCTCCAATTAGTCGATGATATCTTATGCTTGTCAACTCCGATGGACTTGTTGACAGTTGCGTTGGAAAGCCTGGTCAAGACTGGAGAAGACATGTTGGAGACTACAACTGCAAATTTGATGTTTTAGTCCTTCAAATTTTTGGGTGCCTCTGGCTACCTGGCGCGCCTATCATTGCCAGACTTAGTCATTTTTACTCTTTTTAATCCTTCAAAACTTGACCTTCATGTTATGCCTTCCATTTGATTTGAATTCGCCAGCAACTGACGAGTCTGATGAATCTTGCCAAGATATTCACTGTGAAGCTTGCAGAATTCTGAAGAGATTGAGCATATTTGCAAACCCTAATTGTTGGATTTGAGCCTCCAAAACCCTAGGCGCCTATCTTCACTTAGGGTGCCCAAGTTCTCGAGACTTAGAATATTTTCTGATGATTTCATGATTTGCATTATGCTTCTTCGTTGAGACCTCTCCGTTTGATCTTGAATTCTAGATGATTGATTGATCAAATGACCATGTTGATGGATTCACTGCAGAGCTGAGAAGATTCTGAGCAACATTGTCTGGGAGCACAAACCCTAATTTCATCATTTGATCCCTTGAAAAGCTAAGCACCTATCTCCTTCTAGGGCGCCCATGCTGACAAACTTAGTATTTATTTTGCAATTTTCAACTTTCTCTTTCATTCAACATGCTCGTCATTGCCTCGACTGCTTGAGATAAATTTTCAAGGCATGAACATCCAGGCGCCTAGGTTGAGCTGGGGCACCTGAAGTTTCCTGAGTTAGTCAAAATTTTGCATTTTCCAACTTTCTCAACTCCCTTTCTCCATTCTTTGTTCTACGTGCACATTCATCATTTCTCATCTTCTGTACAATGCTTGAATGTTTGAATCTGACACCTGGCAGCTGACTAACCTCCATTAATGGCCTTGGAGCTCCTAATTTTTTTTTAAAAAGCATAATAGACCCACTAGGGAAAAACTGATCGTTTGACGATTCTGACTGCACCAGCCTGATGAGGAAGTATTTTTGACCAATCAAAATTATTTTGAACCCTAGAATCCAAACTTTCTATTTTTAGAAAAAATTTCTAGCATCTGTTTCGAAAGAAACCTAGAAAAACCCAGAAAAAAGTTTTATTTTTAAAAGTTTCTAAAAATAGAAATTTTCCTAAAATTTAGGGCCGAAAAACTGAGATTTGGGTTTTGTAGACTTGGTCACTCTGAGCAGACCTAGATCATCAAATTTTGAAAATTTCAAGTTTTTGACCTTCATGCAAGACATGCAAACCCCAATTTTGACCTTTTTTGACAATTTTGACAAGACTTCTACTCATTTCTACAAAATGCCTAAGTGTAGCAAATTTTTTAATTTGGGGTACAACATTTGGCTCTGTCTGGGGACCATGGCGGATACTTACTGCATAGGAGAACCAAAGAATCTCTAGATTTTTAAGCTTGGACCAGTGCCTTATCCATTGGGTATCGGAGTCAGCAACATTCCCTAAGTCACCTATGACAAGACTTCCTAGAATCACCTAATAGTTAGAATTCCCTAGAAATCACCTAAAACAAGAGACCTAATCACCTAAAACACGATGAAACTATTACAGAAAAGGGAAACACAACATAATGATCACATCACGGAAAGGAGAAACACATCACAAAAATAGAAAAGGAAATTGTTTATAAAGATTATTTACTCCACCCACGAAGGGATGAAGTGCTTCAGGTACTGCCTGTTGTGTGGTAGAGGGAGGAGACTTCCATCTAAGCGCGAGAGAATATAAGTTTTCTCCCCTGTGAGCTCGTGAACCTTGAATGGCCCCAGCCACAAGGAATCAAATTTTTCGTGCATTCCCTTAGGCTCATGTCTCTTATCCCATAGTAGGACTTGATCTCCAACCTCAAAATCTCACTGGCGAGCTTTCTTATCAAAAAATTTCTTCACTTGCTCTTGATGCTGAGTGATTCTATCTACAACCTCCACCCTTTCTTCTTGAAGCTTAGTCAAGTACAAGATGCACTTTTCGATAGGATCTGTGAACTCCCTGTCTTCCACTATGGAAGCTAGCTGCAAGGCGAACAACTCCAATGTGATAGGTAACATAGCCTCTATACCATACATAAGGATGAAGGGTGAAGTACCAATGGCTTTCTTTGGAGTAATTCTATATGCCCAAAGAACGTCATATAGTTTCTTATGCCAAGTTCGTTGACTAGAATCAACTAACTTGAGTATGATTGTGACTATGTTCATGTTTGATGACTCGGCCTATCCATTACCCTGAGGGTAATAATCTGATGAATGTGATAAAGTGATGCTATGATCAAAATAGAACTCCAGTAGTTCCTCGAATGAGAAACATGTTGCATTACCTGTCACAATTTTTGAGGCACCCCGAAGTGCATAGCAATATTCTCCTTCAAGAAGTCACACACGACTTTAGAGGTTGTCCGCTTGGTAGGAATAGCTTCAACCCATTTAATGAAATAATTTGTGGCTGTGAGGGCACAAATATGTCCCTTGCTAGAACGTGGGTTGATCGGACCAACAAAATGCAAACCCCATTGCTAAAATGGAGCGTCTATAACAACTGGCCTGAGAGGAATGACTACTAACTTCCTCTTGCCAACAAACTGCAGACACAACTGACATCTGTGTACCCATTCATAAGCGTTGCGGAACATGGTTAGCCAAAAGAACTGTGCTCACAAAATTTTGAAAGATGTCACCTTTGAAGAAAAGTGGTCACCACATGCTTGACTATGAAAAGCTTCCAACAAACGTCGTTGTTGGTCTTTGGTGACGCACGACAAAATGTTTCGTCGACCCCTCGCTTGTACAAAACGTTATTGATAATCACATATTTCTGCGCTTTCAGCTTTAGTGTTCTCTTCTGTTGCTTATTTAAGTGACTCAAGCATTCACCATAAGTTAGGTAATACCATATTTCAATAAACCATTCTTCGGTAGATTCAACAAGTAGGACCATCGGTAGATCCTCTTTATCTTCAAGTTTGAGTTTAGGTATACCTTTGGCTTGGAGCTTCTTATCACCATCCTCTACTATTAACTGACAAAGACCTCTCCCACGAACGAGTTTGGTCGGCTTGATCTCCAAGTCATACTCTTGCACTCTTGAGACCCAGTTTCCTCTCTTTGTGCCCATCTCTTGTTGGGTTAGCACACTTTTAACTGCTGGATCAGTGAAATATACAGTGGTGTGGGAATTCAAGATATAAAATCTGAAATTCTTTACAGATCGGACCACTACATATGCATTCTTTTCAATCTGAGAGTATCGTGACTTGCTATCCTTGAAACTACTGCTCATTAAATCAATTGGAGACTCTGTTTCTTCATTCAACTTTTGTGTCAGTATGGCAGACAAAGTATGCTCTGATGCATAGCAATAAAGGATAAAATCCTTATCAAAATCTAGGCGAACCAACACTGGTGCTTGGTTGATAACTTCTTTTATTGCTACGAATGCATTCTTGCCTTCTTTTGTCCACTTGAAAACAAAATTCTTCTTCATCATAGCAGATATATCTTTGGTTAATTTAGAAAAATCTGGTACAAATCTTCATATAAAATTCACTTGACCAAAGAAAGAGTGTACCCCAGTTCTGCTCGTTGGAAGAGACAGGTTTTTGATAGACTCAACCCTGCTTGGGTCAATTCAAGTTCCCTCTTTGGAGACAATGCGGCCAAGTAACTTTCCCTCTGTCACCACAAAGATGTACTTTTTAGGATTCAGTGATATTTTATGGCATTTGCATCTCTCGAAAACTTTTCCTAGGTGTGAAAAATGATCTCCTTGTATCTTCGAGAAAAAAATGAGGTCATCTAGATAGACAACAATTATTTTATTCAAGTCTCCAAATTCCAAATCCATGGCTCTCTTAAATGTAGCACTGACGTTGATGAGGCCGAAGGGCATTCTTTCATATGCAAATGTACCCCACGGGATGGTGAATGCTGTCTTATATTGATCTTCTTCAGCCATTGCAATTTGATTGTAACTAGAAAAACCATCCAATAAGGACAACATCTCTAAACTGGTAATTGTCTACAAGGTATGCTCCATGATTGGCAGAGGATAATTATCCTTGAGGGAGGATTGATTCAAGTTCCTTAAATCTACACAAATTCTAATTTCTCCATTCTTCTTTCATACAGTGACTATGTTAGACACCCAGGTGGAGTGGTGAATTGGATAGATGATCTTCACATCCACCATCTTTTGGATTTCCACGTAGATGGTATCTTGAATTCATGGATTGTAGTGTCTTTGTTTTTTCCTGAAGGGCTTTGCTTCAGGTTTAAGAGGAATTGTATGAGACAATTATCTTGGTGTAAAAACTTTCAAGTCTTCATATGACCAGGCAAAGACATCTCAGTATTGTTTGAACAAAGAAATAAACCTCTCACTTTCCTTTGCAGTGCAACATGTACCCAAATTAACAAGCCGAGGCTTGTCATATGTACCAATATTTACCCGATGGTATTCAATAGAGGTCCTATCTCTTGAGTTCTTCTGATCTTGTATATATCTATCATGCCCGTCAAAAATATTCTCCAAGGAAACCAAGCCCTTGGGAATTTTATTTCCTTTCAATTGGATAATGCTTGTATCCGGTTATTCTGAATTTTCTTTATCTTCAGTAACCTTAGGCACATCAGAGACTTTTGTTACTAATTCTCTGAAAGTAAATGAACTTCCCTCAAAGAACAATTCTTTGAAATTATCTCCCATAATAAGAAACTCCTTAATTTGGTCATCATCATCAAAGACTTGCCAATTATCATAGTTGTCCAGTACAACTGGCCTGTATATTAGCTCAATGGAAAATGCATACTGACAAAAGTTAGAATGTGGCATGAAAAGTGAAGCTGACACCGCAATGTCATCTTCTTTGCTATTATCTAGACGTGGAATGTACTTTATATCAAATGCTTCGAACCAATCTATTGCATTCCACACCCTATTTCTGTAATTTTAGAGGCGATCTGCTTTTACTCTGAATTGGTCTCTGACCTGCTTCACAACTAGTTATGTGTCACCTTCAACTTTTAGATGTTTGATACCCATATCCTTTGCATTTCTGAGACCTAGTAGAAGCGCCTCGTATTCTACCCTATTGTTAGTAAATTCAAATTGCAAGTGGTATGCAAATGGATATAACCATCCTTCAGGAGAAATTATTACAACTCCAACACTCGAACCATTAGTAGAACAATTCCCATCAAATTGCATAGTCCACAACTTAGGATCATTTGTTGATTTATATGTGGAATATGCAACCTCTTGACTTTCCTCAGGTATCTCTGACAGCATGGCATAAGTACCAAGGTCTATTTCTTGATATAGAACTTGAGCTTGAGGATCTTGGGACTTCACCACAACAAACCGAGACTTGGGCTCTGGTTCTAGCTTGAAAGTGTCATTCTTTAATGGTATATTTGCTAAAAACCAGTCCATTTGAATCTCTCCACCGAGGTCTTTGTAGAAGATTTTGCTCAACAACATCCCATAGCTAGTTGGAATGTCAGCTACAAGGATGGTCACCACGATTTTCTTAGGACAAGCCGCCAACCTCACTTGAGCATCCTTCAACTGTCCAACCAACGACACCGACTTGGACTCCAGTGAGTAACATTTGTCTTTTGTCTTGGTGCACAAAAGTCCTAGAGCATTCATCACTTGTAGAGGAACGACGTTGTCTGAGGCTCCTGAATCAATGATACAATTGCTCAGTTTGTAACCCCCTATATATAAAGAGATGTAAAAGGGCTTAGGCTTGTCTTCCGCTGAGATAGATGATTCGAGCAATGTTGGTTGCTTGACAGGTCCCTTCTTCACAAACTTTAGAAGCCGATCCACTTGCTCTGGATAATCTTGAAGATATTCTAATTGAGAAATCTGCACTTTGTTCTTCATCAGGGAGTCTACAATATCAAAATTTCTTGAAGACAAGTCTTGAGCAATTGCTTGTTGGAACACAAAGGATCACTGAGAGGGGGGGTGAATTAGTGATCTATAAAATTTTGCAGTTAGTAACTTTTAAGACAACTTTCAAAGATCAAATAAATAAGCATCAACCACATGAAATATGATCAACCACACAAGATACACAATGACACTAGTATGTACGTTGAAAAACCTGATTAGGAAAAACCACGGGAGCAACACTGCTTGGATCTATTGTCCAAATCCAACCTCCAAATGAATCTCACTTATTACAATCACATATACCTCAATGGAAAAGCTTCACTGGCTACATAATGCCTCACTGGCAACACAAGCCTCACTGGCTACAAATGCCTCATTGGAACACAAGCCTCACTGGCTACAGAACCTCACTGGTTATAAGATGCCTCACTGGCAATGATCAATCTATTTCACTAACTTGATCATTTTAACTTCACTATACATTTTTGAATAGAGAATAATTCAACTACAGAGGATCACTTTGTTTCACTACAATACAATACTCCTTATGTCTCCCTTTGCAAGACCACCATCCACTTCAACATAAAAGGATATTATCTTGAAAACAATACAATAACTACTGGCATCTTAACATTCAAGAATTCAAAGCATCTGCATGATGTATCATGCCTCTATCACAAATAAATAAGTTTAACAGACTAACTTATCATAAACAAGAATACCTGATTTCTGCAACCAATGTATAATGTTATTATCTCACTGACTCTATTAATGAGATCATATTTCATGCATCATACCCTCTGCTGCAATTAATGTCTACAATCTCTACAACTATTTTACTTTCATTTACCACAACCACATGTATATCAAGATGTCTTCACAAGGAACAACTCTAACACATACTTAAACACAGTTCATAAGTATAGTCATACAAATCTTTCTCTCTACATCATGCACTCAATAAGATCATATCAGACATATAAAATCTAACCTTGCAAACAAAGCTACTTTATAAATATCCTTCTATGCTATTACTTTCTACACACATGACAAACGACAGTGAATTCTTTTTCTTGTTCCTCACAATATATAAGAGCCTCTGTATTCACTTCATTTCTATTGCATGTCTACTTTATAAATAGTTTAAAAACATATCTTCAATCAGTCATAAACAACTTTTTTAACACACTGTGCAACAGTCTTTTTGGCATTTTCAAAACTAACAAAACCAACCTCACAAAAACTCCCAGTACCACACCATATTCACAGAAAACTCTTTAGTATGTTTTGCATTTCTTTGACAAGAGAAAGATCATTCGTTCAGCTTATTCTAATCATGCTCAACCATTCAAAATATTTTCTTGCCAAACCTCTACCTTGTACTTTTTTCCATCGGCCAAATTGGCAACAATTCTATAACTATTTTTCTTCAATTACAATGAAAATACCCACCAAAGAAAAACTTAGGGAAAGTAGTTTTTCTCATTCTTTGAAAACAAACCTTTCGTCTTCCAAACCTGCCACTTCATTAAAAAACATTGCTCTTCTTTTGATCGATATGATATAAGTCTAAAAATTCAACATTCTTCCTTAGGGCGAGATAACATAAGTCCTTAGATAGAGACTTAATCAACTTTCTATCCAAGATGATAAACCACATTTAAAATATAAGGTATGAGGACTTGAATAATTCAAACATACCTTTCTTTCTTTTACAACTAAATCAATGTTCAATCTTCAAGAGGTCACAAGAAATCTAAACCCAGATGAGGGTTTTAGATTGTAAGATATAAAAACTTCAATGACAAAAAGTTCTAAACCTCTATTCTTTATGTGCAAAATTACCATAGTATTTCATCTTTGCAAGTTCTCCACACTTCTTTACCTTTGCCTTTGACACAAAAAATAGTGCCTTAATTTATACTTAAATAATCCTTGATGAGGTATAAACCACTAAGATTTGGATCCTTAGAAAAGCATTAAGTCCTCTTTGATTTCCATTGAAACCTTGTAAAGAGTAATCCAAGAGATGTATGAAACACCTTATCAACACCACCAAGACTGATCAACAACAAAAGTACCTTTGAATATCTCATGAAGACCTTTGTATCAATACCTTTGACATCAATGAAAAATCATTGTCAATGCCAACATTGCTTTCACATTCTCCTGAGAAGGCTTGGGATTGGAAGTGGAAGCCACTTCTTTTCCTTTTTCTTTTTATTTTTGTGCCTTCAGTCTCTCTTCCTCTTCTTCTTTCTATGCTTTCAAATGTTGAGCTCGTGTAAACACAAGTGTTGTAAATTTTTTAGGATTTACTGCAAGAGAGTACTGACGGGGATCTTCTTCTTCTTCAATATTCAGTTCACTTTCAAAGTATCCCATTGCAGAGTCGCAATCAAAGTTGTCCGATTGTGGTAAGACAATATTCAAACTAGGTGTTGGTACAGAGTTGTGACTTGGTGCAGTTTCAACATATCCCATTATCTAATTCATTCTTAAGTTTTCAAGACATGTGGATTATGTATGTTCGGTGGTATCATGAAAGGAGCAAAACATTGTGTGTTGGGTAGCATCAGTTGTTTCCTTTGGTGGAGCTAGCTGCCATTGCCGATAATTGTTGTAAGGATGAAAGTTATTTCTCCTTAGCTGGTATGACTGTTGAGGTCGATATGGTTGGGGTGGTGCTTGATATGGTTGTGGTACAGGTAATGCAAGTGGTGTAGGTTGAGTAGGCGGTGCAGGTTGAGTAGGCAATTGCCTCTTGAGAATAGTTATTTCATTGGAAACTTTTTGAAGCAGTGGGTTTGCTGAACTCTGAACTAAAGGCCTGATAACATCTCCCTTCATCTTTCTAGAAGTAATCATGTTTCCTCAATCACTATGGCACCTTGTTGTGCATTCTCTAATTGTGTTTCATTAGCCGCTCTTAGGAAAAGGGTATCTCAGATGGGAGAGCGTTGACGAAACTGCTCAACAGGATCTCAAGAGACGAATTGAGTGTATGTGAGAGACATGCGACCAAGTGATTAAACCTTGCCACAAACTCCCTCATTGGTTTGTTGGCCTCCATCTATGAATTTGAAAGTTGGGCGAACAACTGGTGATTGTCTTCAGCTGGCTTGAATCTTTCTAGGAACTTTTCACTCATAGTAGCCTAGTCTGTTATGCAACATGGCTCCAGGTGATTGAACCATTCGGCTGCATTTCCCACAAGGGTCTCAACAAAGAGACACACTACGATGTCTTCATGAGCCACATGCAAAATGATGTAAGCCATTGAGAAGGTTGACATATGATCATCAGGATATTGATTTTCATCGTCGTGGAATCGTGGAAAATGCTTTCTTGACCCCTTAGGTAATTCATGATTTGCTACCAAGGCCAAAGGTCCAATTTAATCACCCCAAGGTAGCAGGATTGCTCATCTCCAGTTGTGGTTATTGCAGTTATTGGCATTATTGTTGTTATTGTTATCACCCATCGCTTCTAGTTGGACTGCAGGTTCTTCTTGCTTGACTTCAAATTCTTCTTTTTTGACTGCAGCTACGATGTTGAACTCAGGAACGGTGTTGGATGGCTCTCCAACTTCTGTAGGGCATGTTTGTAGAAGGAAAGGATTTTTCAAATCAATGTCTTCTTGAAAGAGAGGATTTTTTCTCCTCCTTGTATAAACTCTGTAAGCTAGGATTGACTAAACCCATGCCAAAAGTGGCAACACAGGTCTTTCGGCTACAATATCAACTTTCTCTTCCTCTTTGTCTAGAATGGTAGTAGTGTTTCTCCATTGAGCAGGGGTCTCGTTCTTGTCAAAGATGAAACTCCTTAAGCTACTGATGATGTCTGTTTTCTCTCCTTCAATTATCTCAAAATTTGGCTAGATAAATGGAGCAGTAGGACGCCAAAGAGTCATTCCCATGACATAAAGCACAAGCTTTCTTTGAAGTTTTATGACTCGTGCCCCACGATGGGTGCCAAAAAAATGTAGGCATTTCAATTCGCACCTCTAGAATGCGGATTAGAAACAAACAACTATGCACAGATAAAATGCTCTTCGAATTAGGAGGGGAAGTTCCCTCTTTGCTGATGTTGCTTAAGAAAGTAAATTAAAACTAATTTTCCTATCTTTTTTGTTCAGCTAAGAGCACAAGGTTATAAAACTCAAGCGTCGTAGCTGAGATTTTCCGTTTTAGAAGTTCAACTATGACTAAGCCTACTCTAATAATGTTTCTAATTACTCAAGTAAACACAAAGCATGAGAATTAGAAATGAACAAGGTTTGATTCTTTGACCTAGATACTTAGATAAACTTTCTTCCAACATACATCTACTTACTTTCAATGCAAGCTGAAATGGAGATCATCTAAGCATAACACAATAAACAAAAATCTGAGACTTTATATTAGGGCAGCAAAGCAGGCACAAGACATTATTTTCTCAAATTTCAGGAACAAAAGATTACACTTCCTGGATAGCAGGATTGTAGCAAAATAGGCTTACAGTTTAGCCATCAAACCATAATACATTGACACAAGACACATGCACTGAACAAGAACTTGCAGCTAAGAGAGACTTGCAAACTTGTTCTTACACTAAGTGAACTGAAACTAAACAACAGCTTGCAGGAAAAATAGGCTCAACAATTTGTTATCACAAGCACGGTTAAGAAAATAATGGGAAAGGCTGCCCTTATTTATACACAAGAAGAGGAGTAGAGAACCCTAAAATATCCTTGCTTTTACAACCAAGACTTGCTAACATGCAAGCTTTATTTCTAAAACTAAACAAGATGAACATCTAACCACCTATGAAAGCATAAGAATAGGGAAATGCCAACTATTACAACTTTTTTTCTTTCTCTTCTTCAAGGAGTGGATAAGAATTGAGACAAGAATAGAATGAAAGCTGGAAGAAAGCTTCTAGATGATTGTTGATTTAAATCTTGATCACATCCACCAAAAAGATTATTTGTTTCTTGATTTCAAGTGGAGAGTGCTACTGAAAATAGAATGTTGATCTGCCTTGAAAAAGAAAGTTCTCCAAAAAAGATGGGACCTAGGTTTTGTGGGAAATCACGTTCCAGAGAAACCTAGATGCTCAAAAACTGAAAAAGCTAAATTCCTCCTAAAATAGCGGCCAAAAAGCAATTTCTAGAAGAGGGAAAAGTTTCTCAATGTTCGAGAGGATGAAAAAGTGGAGAGACCCATGTGATCAGAAACAGAAAAAGCTGAGTGGTTGTTTTGGAAAAACAACGCCCTAGAAGTTTGGAGCCTAAAAAGGCATTCCTCCTTGCTCACTGATCTTGGAACCACGAAGAACACCAAAAAAGCATGTTGTTTGGGTCTTCAAATCTTCATTGAGAGAAAAGGGAAAATCTTCTTGTTCTAGATGCCAACCTACAAAAATGAATAATGAAAGACAAAATCTCTCTTAAATAAGTTGAGGTTTGAGAAAATTTGCTTTCTTTTTTTTCTTTAAAACTTCTCAAAGCCAATCTTGAGCAGGTGCATCAAACTTGGACATTTTCTAATGTTGAATGATGAAAACTTTGAAAAAAAAATTCTAAGGCATTGAGTCTTAGGCAGCCTTCTTATCCTAGGGCGCTTTTCCTCTCCAAACTTAGCCATTTTTTCACCATTTTCAATTTTTTGCTTGATTTTACCCTTGGTTTGATCTCGATTTCTGGGAGCTCAGTTGATGTTGTGAATCGGCAGAATGAGTCATCGTGGAGCTGGAGTGAATCTGACGAAGTTTTTTTGGAGGAAACTTTTCATAAAAACTTCATCTAACCCCTCAAAATGTTGGGCACCCCTGGCTACCTAGTGCGCCCAAGCTTACCAGTGTTAGCTATTTTTATGTTCTTCAAGTTTTGCTTGCTTGTTTCCCTTGATCTTTTGATGAATTCATGATTTCGGGAGCTAGACTGATCCGATTGACTGACTATCAGATTCGTTGGATAGCTCAGAGGATTCTAAGGGGGGTTCTTTGGAGGCTTTATCTCTTGACTGGAGAAGACATGTTGGAGACTACAACTGCAAATTTGATGTTTTAGTCCTTCAAATGTTTGGGCGCCTCTAGCTACCTGGGATGCCCATCATTTCCAGACTTAGTCATTTTTACTCTTTTTCATCCTTCAAAACTTGACCTTCATGTTATGCCTTCCATTTGATCTGAATTCACCAACAACTAACGAGTCCAATGAATCTTGCCAAGATATTCACTATGAAGCTGGCAGAATTCTGAAGAGATTGAGCATATTTGCAAACTGTAACTATTGGATTTTGGCCTCCAAAACCCTAGGTGCCTATCTTCACTTAGGGTGCCCAAGTTCTCGAGACTTAGAATATTTTCTGATGATTTCATGATTTGCATTTTGCTTCTTGGTTGAGACCTTTATGTTTGATCTAGAATTCTGGATGACTGATTGATCAAATGACCATGTTGACGGATTCACTGTAGAGCTGAGAAGATTCTGAGCAACATTGTATAGGAGCACAAACCCTAATTTCATCATTTGATCCCTTGAAAAGCTGGGAGCCTATCTCCTTCTGGGGCACCCATGGCCGATAGACTTAGTTTTTATTTTGCAATTTTCAACTTTCTCTTTCGTTCGACATGCTCGTCATTGCCTCGACTGCTTGAGATGAAAAATTTTCGAGGGTATGAGCATTCAGGCACCTAGGCTGAGCTGGGGCGCCTGAAGTTTCCTGAGTTAGTCAAAATTTTGCATTTTCCAACTTTCACAGCTCCCTTTCTCCATTCATCGTTCTACGTACACGTTCATCATTTCTCATCTTCTGTTCAATGCTTGAATGTTCGAATCTAACACTTGGAAGTTGACTGACCTCCATTAATGGCCTTGGAGCTCCTAAAAAGCTTCCGAAAAAATAGAATAGACCCACTAGGGCAAAACTGATCTTTTGACGATTTTGACTGCACTAGCCTGATGAGGAAATATTTTCGACCAATCAAAATCAGTTTAAACCCTAGAAGCCAAAATTTTTATTTTTAGAAAAAAATTCCAGCATCCATTTCGAAAGAAACCCAAAAAAAATCTATTTTTAGAAAGTATCTAAAAATAGAATTTTTCCTAAAATTTAGGGCTGAAAAACTGAGATCTGGGTTTTGTAGACTTGGTCGCTCTAAGCAGACCCAAATCATCATATTTTGAAAATTTCAAGTTTTTGACCCTCATGCAAACCCAAATTTTGACAAGACTTTTACTCATTTCTACAAAATGCCTAAGTGTAGCAAATTTTTTAAGTTGGGGTACAACAGATTCAAAGATTTATGAGAGCCTTTCACCACTACTATTTTGACAATCACCAAATACATGGACATACTATGAGGTCCCTTTGACTCCAACATAAAATTCAAGATCTTATTGATAAAAAGGTGATGTCAATTGAGGATATTGATGGTTATAGATGTATATCTTTAGTACCTCTTCAAGATGGAGAGGATTCTTACAAATCCATTGACAAGATATATCTTGAGTGCCTTATCTAATATAATACATATACATAAGCATAAATCAACCTAGAATAACAATAATAATAGGGTGCTAGACTAATTGACATGTATACTTACTATATTTATGAAAGAATTGAGGAGGAAAAGAGTACTTATCTTTACAATTGAAGAATGTGGCCAATTTAAAGAAGACTTTGAGTATTTTGTTAATTAACCTTAGGAAATGCAACCTCTTTATTGCATATTAGTCTTTGATTTTATGCCTAATATCTACTCTATCAGAGGATAGATTTGTGGCTTTTGTATAGATTTACAATTACAAATTAGTCATCTACTTACAGATTTGTCCTCACCTAATATTGGGCTTTTGCTCGCTTGGTTTTCATTGCTTTGTTTTACTTCTTAGATCAATTTGTGGGATAGGTAGTGTTGAAAAATATATTTGATAGGTTGTTGTACGACCAAAACTATGAGGGTGTTACACCTTAATTAACTCTTTGAGAATAGATAAGATCATAGATAATAAACAAATGCCTAGAATGCATATTTGTTACTCTTTTAATGCATCAAATCCAAGTGTTTAATTAATGATTACTCTTTAAATTCTCTTGGATGAGAGAAGACATGTGAATGAGAGATATATATAAAATGAATGCAAATAAATGCATTAAAATAAAAATGCTTAATAATAAATCATGCAAATTTGTACCTAGTTAGCTTTTGGAGAGAAATACTTGGTGGGTTGTGGCTTACGTGTGAATTTTAACATTTAAAAAGGGAAGAGATAATTTCATGGGTATGCTACTCCAGTTCCACCAAATTTAGAGATCAACCAATTTAGATCTCATCATTTTCCTTCCAACACATGTAAGAAGTCATAATTCTAAGTTAAAGTTCAAAATTTATGACCAAAATAGGGGCATCTATCTCTCAATCACCAAGATAAGGTGTAATAATCAAGGTAGGTAATAGATAGATGGGAATGTGTACATAGATAAGTGTGTTAAATACATAGACAAGGTCAATACATCAAGATATGTGTCTATGTGGATGAGGTTGGAATAGTTGCACATGAATGTGTATAAATAAATAGGTAAAGACATGAGTAGAGGGACCCAACTTTACAGAGAAATATCCAACATTTGTTGTTATGTGAATGTATCATGAAATTTCCTTGTCATGGGCACAAAAATAAATAATAAATGGAATAAGAATGAAAATATCACCATTACATTTTCCCCCCACTTTAACCTGTGCATGCGAATCCTAAATTATCATGCATCTTAAACTATGCAATAATGGCAAACATGCTTGCACAGTAAAATAAAAATATTTAGACACTCAAAATATATGAACATGGGATACATTTAAAGTAATTGACCCTATAATATATGGATACCATTTTTATGTGTATTCTCCCATGAAGTTACAAAACTAATAAAAAATATTTTGAGTAGTTTCTTATTCAAAAGAAAAATCCAATACAAAATAAGAATGTTAGTGACTCTATATGCCTCCTCCTTTAATTGATTTCCCTAATGGGTCTAATTAATTAAAGGAAGAGAAGCTTATGGATGATAATAAATGTCATATAAAATAAGCATATGAGTACATATCATCACATAACATATATCAATAAAGAATACATCATGAGAGGATAATAAACATATAACAAACAATATATAACATGATAAGTACTAATGGGTTAGAGATAAGATCATAGAATGAGTAAAGTTGCCCCTACCAATACAATAGTGATGTAACCCTCAATGTCTAAGAACACCCATGTAAAAATGGTGATGGATCAATAATTATGGACCAAACTGATGGTGATTGAAGGTGATAGCCCAAAATAAAGGTGATCATACTGATCAACCAAACTAGTGGTGACCAATGATGATAGCCCAAATAAAAGATCATAATAATAAACCAAATTGGTGGAGAACAATGAAAATAGTCCAAAACAAAGGTGATCATGGCGATAAACCAAACTAGTGGAAATCGATGGCCATAGCCCAAACAAAATGTGATCATGGTGATATGCCAAACTAATGGGGATTGACTTGAAGGTGATTAGGGTGATATACCATATGAAAATAGATAAATCGATATAAAGGTGCTCCATAGTCATGATATGGCAAGAGAAACCCAAAAAGTAACTTTAAAACTACGATGTGCAATAACATTAAGATATAAATGCTCTAATATAATACCCCGATCATCCCCAATTTTGTCGAAAAAAAGTCAAATGAATCTTGCAAGTTGGCATATGTATCTAAAATAATGTCAGTATTTATTTTAAGAATTGATAAATATTATAGAAATGGAGTATGAATGTATATATATGCATATGTATGTGTGATTTTGAATATGTAGCCATGTCAAAATATTTCTTGTAAAGGGGGAAATAATAGGTTTTTTATTTACATTACTGCTTTTGTAAATTGGGATTTTAAAGAAGGTGATAATAATCCAACTCTATACCACATGGTTTTCCTTGTAAGGGTTTGATGTTTTGAATTCGCGTGGTTTGTAAGAAGCTTTGGTGAAGGTTTAAAATTAGTGAATGAGAAATACTAACTCATAAATTATTTAATATTTGATTAATTTAGTTATTAATTCATATAATACTCATAATAAGAAATTACTGATGGATAATCTAATTATAAAAGGGCCACACAATATAGATGGGTCAACCTAGTTTCAAAGTGGGGTCATATTGCCTTATTATTTCTCATTAGTATCACTTGATGGTGTCTATACAAGTTGTGAAGATAATTAAGAAGGGGTTAGATATTGAATAGATTAAGAGGAGTGTTTGTAAACTAGCCACATCAATGGTATCAATACTATGAATACTTTTACATGATTCAATGTTGGAGTCAAATACACTTGTCATTTTATATGTTCTTCTTTTATTTTATTGTGATTCCCAAAATTATGTAGAGCACACTTTAATTTGGGTTTTAAATGAATCTAGTTTAGAATACATGCAAAATTGAATATTGAAGTATTTAGTTTCCTTTTGTGTTCCTTAGTGTGTTTGGTCTTGAGGACTTGCCTCTTTGAGGGGTCATTTTGGGTTCTTTGTGTGGTATTTTTATGGATGGAAGGAATAAGACACCTTCCCCTTCACACCTTGTCATTTATCTTGTGTTGGAGTCTCTTATGGACTCCCTAGCCCTTGGGATTTATCTCCTTCATGGGCTAGTGTAATGTGAGATCGGGTGTCTAGGACCACTTTGGTTCCTCGATCATTTTCATCATTTCAAAGTTTGTTTGTGTCATTATTTTTTCTTTGTGATTCCTAAGTGTTGTTCTAGGTTTAGAGGACTAGACAAAGGCCTTAATTGGCTCATTGGCTAGGATGATAGTGTAGGAATGGAATACAATGCATTCATGTGTGTTTCTTTTTGTGTATGATCATGTGTTGGGCCTTAGTGTGTGTGTGTATTGTAGGTAGTGGGTGTTTTGGTTTGGTTTGTCCCCTTGCATTATATGTTTGAAGAATGCTTGTCTGTGAGGGTTAGTTAGACCCTTGAGTTGTTGATAAGTTGCTTTCATGTGTGATTTCCTTCTTGATGTTTTAACTCTTTATTTGTGTGAGTGTGTAGTCAACCTTTTGTGGTCATGTTTGTGCTTGCATGTCCTCTTGGGATGGCTTTGATTGAGCAATGTGAATTGACTTATGTGAGTGATTCATTTGAATGAGAGATGATGTTTGTTCATATGCCTAATATGTAGAATAAATTAATGATGTGGTAAAATGAAATTATTGCTTGAAGTGCATTGTGCACTGGTCTTTGTGTGAGTGCATGTTATATGCATAAAATGGTTACATTAGTGCATGAAATGAAATATTGAATTGTGGTACTAGAGCATTTGGGTTAATGACTTATGTCCCCAAATTATAAATTTTTCCTAGTATTCTTGTTGGAACCTAGATGGTTAATTGCATTGTATCATTTTAAAAATTAGAGAAAGGGGTGTAAATGGGTCATATGCATGGTGATAGTGATAAATTCTCAGCAAAATAGATAATGCATTCGTCCTACATTAGTTGACTCTAAAATTTTATTTTTCCTCTCTTGCATAGTGTGCATATTGAATAATTAAAAGAAATTATGCATGGTAGGAGCCATGTGTTGGCATGGCCTAGATCCCCCAATTGTATAATCATGCCTTGTAAAGCATGTCAATATTATTTTATTATAAAGTCAGTGGAAATACATGATGTGAGTAAATTCATGTCCCATGAGTTTGGTGGTTTTTTCTTCATTGAATGTTAGTTGTTCCTTGCATAAGTGAATGTGTAGATTATCCTTAGCTTTGAGATTGAGTGTGTCTTATCTTAGCATTGTTTTGTTAAAATATTATTAAGGTGTGACTATGCGTCTTTGTATTGTAATTGTAGTACCCTTGAATGTGATGCTTGGGTGGAATTATATTCTTGAGGGGAAAGGAATTTTTGTGTGGATGACATAGAAACCCTAGTCAGTATTTTTGTGCCTATTGATACAAATGGGTTGTGATGAAGTCATAATTGCTTGAAATTTTTGTTTATGTTGGATGGTTAAGTGAAATGGGTGCTTTGTGTTGTGTAATATGTTTGGTGTCTTAAAATACTTTCTTTCTTGGTGTGCTTGAATGTGTTCTCTAACTCACCTTGGATTTTGTATCCTCGAGTGTAGTGTAGCTCTTTACCCCCTCAATTGTGGCTAGTGTTAGTCATGAAGTACATGTAATCATACCTTAGATAAAATTGATACTTTATTTTGGTTTTGGTAAATTGTCTAATCATTTTTTATTAAGGTAAAATAGGTTTTGAAGGGGCCCTAAAACCCTTTACAAACAGGTTTTGAAGGGTCCCAAAACCCTATCATAACAAAGAACATTGTCTAAGATAATTTGTAGCCAACCAACAGCCAAACCACAATAGTCATCAAGAAAATAAACAAGAAATAGCTAACTCCACTGACATAGAGGAAACAACCCCAAAACAAACTGCAAAGAAGGGGGGTTCACTGCTCAAGAGTCTCTTTATTCTCAAGAGAGTCCTAGGGAATGAACTGCCCTAAACTACCTTATACTACCTCAAGGAACATAGTGAGAGTTTTAGAATCAGAATGAGTAGGTCACACACATCTTCCAAAAAAACTAGAAAGTTTTTAGCCAAGGATGAAATTGCGGCATACGGATGCCAGCACAACATGCTAAAGTCCCAGAGGCACACTAGCATCTTGTATGGACTAAAAACTGAGAATATCACAGAAAACTGAAAAGTGACTACTAATGGTCTAATTACTAAGAACTTCCAAAATGTGGGAAAATAACAGAATATAACAGAACTGAAATAACATAAAGTAAATGATAAAACTAAAGAGGATAAAGAAAGTGCTCACAACAACCCAATTAATGAAGCCTCAAGCAAAGAAATATCTTCAATACCTGCACACATAAGACTGAGGAAAAATGTTGGGGCTGTTTGGAGGCTTACCTTAGTCAAGTCCCAGTTTTAGTGTTCCTACCTCCACAACATCTAGATAGATAGAGAATATGAAGACACAAATCAATATAGACATAATGAGTGATAAAAGAAAACCCCACTCAAGGAGGAGAACCCATATCACAAGATAGATAGATAGATAGATGAGATAGTTTAATGCATAGAAAAAGGATGTGAGAAATCCCAAGATGCTCAAAGACACAAGATAAGAGGGGTATAACCTGCAAGGCTTGAAGAAGCAAAGGAGAGAGAGATAGTTGTGAGATCCAAGAGAATAGCAAAGAGTGCTATGAGAGCTTCTGAAACTGTTGTAGCAATATGTAGAGAAATGTGTAAGAATTATAGCAAGAGAAAGACAAGAGAATGCCCGAGAGAGGAACCAAGAAGCTAGAGAGAGAGAAAATGAAGAGAAATAATCTATTTAAAAGAGAGAAGAGTAGGGAAAAGAAGGTTCCCAAGCCGTTACAAAGAGTCCTAAGTAGTTACCACCGACAAAAGTAGCTAACAAGTGGAAAGGCACTCGAAAACAGTCGTTTGAATGTCAAAATGTCATGGGACACAAGTGTGGCACATGGACATCCATGCGGTATACTAATGTCTAGACAAATCATGCTTGAAAACAATGAGAATGAGAAAATCACAAGGTTTGACGCAAAGCTGATGCGCAAAGGTAGCTACTAAAAAGGGGTCCTAAGCATCTTGAGAGGGAAAAAAAAGTTGATGTAGGGGCTAAAATGAGCCTACACAAATACTAAGGGAGTGGACACTAAAGTGGATACAAGAATGTATGTGAAATTGCAAGGGATACAATTTTACATTACATTTTTCCCCCACTTTAGCAGGCATATGAATTTACACTAATATGCACGCTAATTAAAATATAATAAATATAAATACCATAGTGATACCAAAAGGATACTATAAAGGAAGTAGATAACTCTCCAAACCAAGGAAACATGCCCCTAGGCCACAAAGACCTACAAAACAATGCATTATACAAGGGAGATCTACGCAAGACAACAAGGTTAGAACATAAAAATACATTACATCAGGGGGTTGGAATATATGGATATTTAGAAATAACATTGATAATGCATACACACACATAACAAAATAAAGGATTTGAGTCAGCAAAGTTAAAGATACCTCGATGTGGAAGGTTGTCTTAGTACTATGTGTCGTCGCCAAATTAAGAAATAACACATAGAGGAATTCTTAAATGTAGAGATGAATGTAAGGATCGATTGCTTCAAGAGAAGAATGCATGCAAAAGACAGGGAAGCAACCAATGTCGAAGAGAGAAAGAAGTATATACTTAGGATGAAGAATATGCAGGTCTTTGATCCAGTATATACTTAGATGTGAAGAGAAGAGAGAGATGGCTCCACAAGTACTCGATCTTTCAGCAAGTGAACAAAGTCTTTGTAGGTGCTCAATCTCGTAGAAGATGCACAAAGGCTCTACAAGTGCTCTATCCTACAGAGGAAAAATGCTTCACAGGTTCTTGGTCCTGCGAAGTGGGCAATGTAAGTTCTCGGTCCTACGGGGCCTAATGTAAAAGGACCCCCCAGGTGCTCGGTCCTAAAGAGTTGATGTGAAAGGCCCTTATAGGTGCTCGGTCTTAGAAGGATATCTTGATGCAAAGGAGCTCTATAGGTTCTCAGTCTTGCAGAGTAGGACTAATCTGATAATCATGTGACTACCGCAAGTTGTGTTGCAAGATAGTTATAAAAAGGATAGTTCTAGTCAGGTTGCCCTCAAGTTAGACACAAAGATATAAGATAGGTCTATTCGGGTTGCCCCTGAGCTAGACACAACGATGTCAAATATCAAATATTGCAAGACACTCAAGAATTATTTTGAGAAGAAGGCTTTCAAAGGGGGTCCCTTCGGCTGGGAAACCTTCAAGATACCAAGGGGCCCATTCAAAGGAATGCTCCAATTGAAAGACATAGAGAAGAAAGGGGGGTCCTTAAGAATGATGCACATATCTAGAAAAAGTTATCACTGCCCCCTAGCATACAAGGGAGGAGAACCATGCAAGAAACTATTGTAATGCTACCATAGAAAGAGTATGGTTACAACAATAATGTACGACCATGAATGACAATGAGCGAGAAAAGATACAACTACCACATAACGGGCAACAACACAATAGAAGGGAGGTGTAAGAACCTCATGATAAGACACTTAGAATGGATAGGATAGAGGTAGACCTCGATGTCACTTTTCATTTGAAGAAGAGGTAGGTGCATCAAAATATAGATGAGTGATGACACCGAAATCAAGAAGTTGTATTTTATCCTTTAAGGCCTTACATTCACTACTGGAATGGCCAAGCACTCGATGGTATGCACAAAAAGAATGTTTTAATTTATCATGTTTATGAAATTTCTTATGTGTGGGAGGAGGAAGAGTAATCAAGAGGGATTTGAGAAGCCTCAAAAAGATACGCTCTTGTTTAGATAGAGGATGAGGAGAAAAAAGCAACCCTTTCTCTTGTGAAGAAGAGTTTGATTGCTCTAAAGAAGAATACATTGAAGATATCAAACAATGGAGGATGAATCAATTCAAGAGAACGAGGTTGAGCAGAAATCATGTTGAAATTAAACCATGGTTTCCATTTAGATTGTTCATTCAAGCAACCAAGCCCCAAATTATGCTTGCGATGCACACATTCTATAGGGACCTGAATGCCTTGTTTCTATAGGGACCTGAATTCCTTGTTCGTTACGCCCACAACCTTTATGCCCATAGCCATATTTAGATACAAGATTAAAGATAGGGCCATAATGTGTTTGAAAATATTGAGAAGGAGGAGGATCTTCATAGAGAGCATTATTCCAGCAATGGGGATTATACTTCTCTACATGATCGCCATCAGACTTCTTGACAAGACTTCTAGCATTAGCGTCTTTTTCAAAATCATGATCATCTTCCTCGAAAGGGGGAGGATCAACATTAAGGACATTACGATTTGCATTCACATTATCCCATGATGTAGAAGAATAATCATCTTTGATAGCAGGTTTGGATGATGTTATTGGAAGGTCTAAGTGGATCGAGTCAAATTTATATTCTTCAATGAAGGATTCTGTAAAGTCTAGAGAACCCCAATCATCACCAAGACATGCATTCTTTTGAAGAGTAGACTCAAGATCTTGTGTTTCAAAAGGATCTCCTTTAGGGACATCTATCTCAAGAGTATCCTTTGTAACATGTGCTACTGGAGTAAACATCAACACATTGGAAGACACTGAAAGGACAAGATTTTTAAGAATAGTCTCAAGAGTATCCTTTGTAACATGTACTACTGGAGTAAACATCAACACATTGGAAGACACTGAAAGGACAATATTTTTAAGAATAGGTGCATCAGAAGCCTGACTAGCAACTGCCATCTCACATAATTGTATACATCGAGGTCAACGTTGATTGTGATTACTTGATTATTATGAATGAATTTAATAGATTAATGTAAGGCAGATGAGATTACACCCATAGCGTGAATCCATGGTCTATCGAGAAGCAAGTTATATGGTAAATTTTCTAACATAACATGTACTAGGGTAGGTACGATAATGAGTCCCAACCTTAAAGGAAATATTATCATGCCTAAGGCTTTCCAACCAACATTATCAAACCCATGAATACATAAGGAAGAAGTAGCAAGATAAAATGAATTAATTTCAATTTTAGGTAATAGATCAATACTACACACATTGAGTATCGAATCGGTGTCAATGAGAGTACATCTAATGTCAATATTATTAACACTAACTATGATCATTAAAGGATTCACCTACTTATCCACTTCTGGAGTTGGGAGTTCTTGCGGATAAAATGTAATATTTGGTGAGCCCACACGAATATGAGCTATCAACATATTAACATTTGTCAACCTAGCGGAAGAAGGAAAGAAAATCTTTTGCAAAGCTTCCTAAAGCATATCTTGGTAAATCAGAGTAGATTGAAGCAAGTCCCACAGTGAGATCTTGGATGGACTAACACGAAGTTTCTCAACAAAATCGTACTCACTCAGTGCTTTAATTGTAGGTTTATGTGCTTGAGGAAGTTTTGGTTGAGAAGGTGGTAAATAAATAGGTTGATTAACATTTTTGTTAATTATTCCTAGTATTATAAGTATGGGCTACCGCTTTATAAGAGGGAGCCTTCGAAAGATCAGGAGAATCACTGTTAAATGGAACACCATTAATAGAACAAATCCTTTTAGGAGAAGGACTAGCTAGAGTTTAATAAATGACCGATCTCTTAGGCCTTTAAGGGGTGAAAAAAACATAGATTATATTTACGAATTCCTTACAATTCCTAGAGGAATCATTTGAATAAATATGCTCAACATCTATCCTTGGAGGATCTAACATGAGAGGAACTTCATTATCCACTAATGCATCGTCTCTAAAAGAGAGTGCACTGGAATGAAGAGAAGGTAGAGTAATGTTAAGAAAAGCATAAATGATTTCATCCTCTTGCGCCAAAATATCCTTAGAAGGAATTTCAGGAGAGGGATCAATCAAGAATAATAAGAAAGGAGAAAAGAACTCGCTTTCAAACACTTGTAAGAGACCTTGAAGTTTCTTAACAGAGCTAGAAAGAGATAGATAAAAGAAAGATAGAAAGTACATTTTGAAATAGAGATATAGAAAAGCCATCTGAAGGCCAATGTATATTGCTATTGATGGCATGGAATGGGGTTCGAGGCAGTGCCCCATTTTTTTTTCTTGAAGGATAAATCTTTGATTTGAACTTTTTTTTTGGAAGGGGTTTTCAAGTTAGGTTTACCAAAATGTAGAGAAGGGGGATTCACAACTTAGGAATCTCTTTATTTTCAAGAGAGTCCCAAGGAAAAAACTACCCTAAACTACCTTAGACTACCTCAAGGAATAGAGCATGAGTTTTAGAATCAGAATGAGTAGGTCACAGGCGTCTTCCAAATAGATTGGAAATTTTTTGGCCAAGGATGGTAGCACGACATAGAGACACCAATGCGGCACACTAAAGTCCCAGAGGTGCATTAGCGTCTCATACATACTGAAAGTTGAGAATATCACAAAAAATAAAAAGTGACTACTAACGGACTGATTACTAAGAACTTCCAGAATGTGGGAAAATAACATAACTGAAATAAGGTAAAGTAAATGATATAAATAAAGAGGATAAAGAAAGTGCTCACAACAACCCAACTAATGAATCCTCCAACAAAGAAATATCTTCAATACCTGCACACATAAGACTAAGGAAAAATGTTGGGGCTGTTTGGAGACTTGCCTCAATCAAGTCCCTGTTTTGGTGTTCCCACCTCCACAACATCCAGATAGATAGAGAATATAAAGACACAAAGAAATATAGACACAATGAGTGATAAAAACAAACCTCGATCAAGGAGGAGAACCCATATCATGAGATAGATAGATAGATAGATGAGATAGAAAAATGCACAAAAAAGGGGGTGTGAGAAATCCCAAGATGCTCAAAGACACGAGATAAGAGGGGTACCACCTACAAGGCTTGAGGAAGCCAAGGAAAGAGAGAGATAGCTACGAGATCCAAGAGAGTAGAAAATATTACTGTGAGATATTTTGAAAATGTTGTTGTAGCAAGATGTAGAGAGTTGTACAAGAAAGATAGCAAGAGCAAGACAAGAGAATTCCCAAGAGAGGATCCAAGAAGTTGGAGAGAGAGAAAATGAAGAGAAAGAATCAATTTAAAAGAGAGAAGAGGGAAAATAAGGTTCCCAAGCCATTACAAAGCATCCCAAGTCATTACCATCGACAAAATTAGCTAACAAGTGGCATGGCACTCAAAAATGGTAGTTTGAACATCAAAATATCACAAGACACTAGCACGGTGGGAATGTCTATGTGATGCATTAGTATCCAAACAAATCATGCTTGAAAACAATGAGAATGAGAAAAGCACAAGGTTTGACGCAAAGTTGACATTCAAAGGTAGCTATTGAAAAGGGGTCATGAGCATCCTGAGAGGGAAGAAAAAGTTGATGCAGGGGCTAAAATGAGCCTACACAAATATTAAGGGAGTGGACACTAAAGTGGATACAAGAAGAACCCAAAAAAAAGGTAGCATAAGCCCTCTTAAAGAAGGAGAAAGTCTGGGAATAAAAATCTCCATCTATATCAAAATAGTTAGAGGCCATGATCTTCTACCTCATTAATAAAGCTTTCACCCTCTGCAAACCCAATAAGAGAAAGGGCATGCACAAGACAATAGCCCACAACTTAACAGCTCCTCACACCACCACGACAAGAGAGACACAAAGATCAAAAACCCAAGACAACATAGAATTGGGTGCCTAGAAAATAGGGGACACGAAAGTGTTGCAAGACCATCATCTTCCAAACCCCATTTCAAGCAATCAACTTCAACACAACTGAGATGAACAACATTATCCCCTTTAAAGAAAACCATACTCTAAACTTCCAGAGAAAACTTCGGCCAACACAAGAAACCACTCAAAACACCCTTTGGCTACAAAATGAATGTGAAGAATCCAACAATAGGAATGAAAATAGGACCCAAGAGCCCTTTCCCTATCAGAACACAAGTGCATAAAAAACATTCTCCTGCATCACAAGAAAACTCAAAATTGCCTAGCTGAAATGTAGAAAAATGTTGCCAATAAAAGACACCCACAGATCTAAGAACTTTGAGTAGGCCAACTATGAAGACAAGGCCAAAAAAAAATAACAAAGACATTCCACCAAGAGAAAACACTTAGGGGACATTCCCTCAAATCCAACCAAAGAGAAAAATCTACCACAACAAAGACTAGAGCTATGGCAATGAAGGCAAACCAACACATGAACTGAACCAATAGAATGGTTCCAAACATAGTGAACACTGGGTGTATAGCCATAATAGAAGGCTCAACCCCATCACTCCCCATAAAATTGACTTAAACCAAGCCTAACCATAGAGAAATTTGTTGAACAACTAACAAGTAAAAGCTCCCAAAGAATAAATGCCACAAACCAAGAACTCCTTCCGCATATGCTTCAGGACCCAGTACAAGGAAAAGCTTTGCAACACAAAAATTGTACCAACTGTCTCTAAATCATCACCCTCGACATCGAAATCCTCCTCCCCTTCACCCAATTCTCCTGTAAAATTCAAATTAGGTGATCCACACCTATTCCCGCTCACTGCTCCCATGTGCTCCTTTAAATTATCTAATTGTTGTGAAGACTACCATTGAAATTTTAAGTCTTCTTATGAGTAGCCTAGTCACAAAAAAATTTCTCTCTAACTATTTTGTGACCTTCGGTCACACTCTATTTATTGTTTAGATTGAGCTCATTTTATACTTTATTGTTGGAATTGATAATTCTTCCTCGTGGAATTATTTTATTATTGTGTTGGTTATGCTGATATTTTTTAAATCAACAATCATGTTTTGTGTAAGTGTTTTTCTTTATAATGTTTAGGATGAACCCCTGATAGATTGTATAAGAGAGTAGATCGTAGAGAAAATGCTAGATCGTAATGTTTGTGTTAATTAGAAATATGTTAAATTTGGAATTCCTTGCTCCTTTGGGAATGTAAGTTGATGCTTGTGTAGCATTTGGGAAAATTGTGAAATGCTTTGTATGCATATTGATTTTAGTTATGAGTGTCCTATAAATTGGTGTTTGTTGATTTAGACCACCAACTATGCTTGTTCTTTCTTGTCTTGATCTTGTTTTCCATGGTCTTGAGACCATTTTTCCTAGTGCTTTGACATTAGTTGAGTGTTTTTTGAGGTGTTTTAGATACCAAATCCATGTTATTTAATAACATGAAGATGCACATAATTTTATTTTGATGTAATTTTTATAGCTACACTCATGTTTGATATAGTGCAGGGTATGATGACACATTAGTAAGTTCTTTGACACCTATTATTTATTATTTATTAAATAATAATATATATGTATCTTGTTGGGTTGTCAATTGAGGTTATCTTGTTGGTTGTAGGAGTTTCTCCTTGGTAATTCAAAGGCGTTTTTATCTTAGTGTTGGAAGGGATCCAATTATTCTATGAAAAATTGGTTATCTCGTGTTTTCTATTTTGATAATACTTAGTTTTTGACTCTTGTAGATGATCTTTCTCACCATATCGATTGTGGTTTCATGATCTTGTTTGGTTTTCAAACCCCTAGGTTGGTCACAGTTGAGCATTTTTGTGGCTTAAATTCTAGATTTTCTCCTATGTTTTTTGTTTATTTCCCTCCTTGGATGTTTCCTTGTGAGTTTTGGGGTTGCTAAGTGTCTTTTTTTGGGATTGACTAAGCTTTTGTGAGGTTGTTTCCTAGATTCTTCCATCTAAGAACTTCTAATTTGTCCCTATTTTTATGTTGATAAGCTAGTAGGTTAAGGAGATCCTCACTTTTCCAGAGTGGTACCTAAGGGAGAACCTCATGGAGTCGTCTCTGAATGGAAGTGAAGAATGATTTTAATGAGTGTGGAGGTGAGGTAGTATTTCCTTGATGATTAAGTCCTTGGTCTTAGGAGAGACCATAGGAAGTGCAACCTTGCAATTGTTGATCTCATGGAGAGGCAAGTTTTTTAGGCTTGTGTGCCTTTCCTTGGTAGAGTAAGTAGCTATATGGAGTTCATACTATTAGTGGTAGTCTTGGTTTGCTTGTGGCCAGTTACCATGTGAATTGATCTTTCCCTCAGTTGTAATGGCAACTTAAGGATGGAGTGCTCTAATCTCTAAAGTGGTTGCATGCCATTTGGTTCTTTTTCCAACTATGTAACATGGGATGAATAGGTCATGCTTGTGCTTGTTGCTTTGGGTGTTTATCGATGTTTCAACTTCACAATTTTCTTTGTTAGTATTGGTTGTAATTTTTATTCTTTCTTTTAATGGTGTGTGTTGACCACCCACATATTTTGAGATGATGTTCCTAAGCATGTCAATTTATGGTGTTTTGTATGCATTGATATACATGTTTGATAGTGTTTGCATTCAAATGAGTCTTTCCATTTATTTTTGTAGAAAATTTTCCAACTCAAGGAGTTATATGGCACCTTTGTATTGGGAAGTGTGGCATTTTTGGGAAGCGCCCTATTGTCGTTACAATTGGAGTGCTTGTACCTCCTAGTAAGGAAACCCATTGTGATTTTTTGTCCTTGTGTTTAGGTGTCATTGAGTTTTTTTTTTAATGTATAGGAGGTGGTCATTATCCTCATCCTACTCCTCTTTTCGTAAACAATGGTTGGGTAGTCTAGTTGAGAAGTGTTAGCTCCTAGTCATTCCATCGTTTGTATGTGTTTTTGTGGTGTTTGTTTGAGTTTGTAAGAGTTTCTTGGTGTGGGTTTGAGGCTGATGATTCCATAATCCTTCGTGTGTGTTGTGTTGTGAGAGAACATGATCATGGTTTATTAGCCAATCATCGCTTGGGAAACATTTTCCCCTTTCGTAGGTTCATCATGGATATTTCTTTGATTGGTAAGTCTTATGTTTGTTCCACCTTTCTTGTAGAAATATTGAGGTTGTTTGTGTTGTTATTGTAATTACGTCATTATGTTTCACATGAAACTTTTGTGAACTTGTGCAATTCGACATGTTGTTGCATCTTAGTTGTTATTTCAAAAAATGGGTTGTTTGGTCATCTATTGTCCTAGGTGTGTGGCTTGGGAATTAAATAAGGGTGGGTGAAAGGTAAGATAGGTAAATAAGTACCATAACCTAAAGAAAGATAAATCAATAAATCACACATGGACTAAGATTTTTTAGATCTTAAAATAAGTTATAATCTTAGAACAATATAGATCCAAAAATGCTACAAGTTTGAAACCCTAGAAAGAATATTGGATTGTGTAAGATTGATTTTGTTCACCAAAATGAAAAGGAACATAAACTTTCCCTAGGGCTTGGTTTAGGCTAATCCTATATCATGCATACACATAAGGGAAAATTAGCCTAAAGTAATAATAATATGTTGTCATCAAATCGATTGAGATGTGCACTTGCTATATTTATAAATGAATGATGATAAGAGTAATTAGCTTCGTGGTTGAAGAATGATACCAATTCTATGAAGGATTTAAATAATCTACTAATTCACCATATGAAATATGAACTAGTTGTTTAATATCAACCTTTGATTTTATGTTTGATCTTTGCTTTGCCAAAGGATGAATTTGTGGGTTTGGTACATATTTTATGATCATGGATTGGTCATTTTCCTAGGAATTCATCTTAGCCTAATATTAAATTTGTTCTCTTCTACTCATTTGATCTTCACCACTCTACTATACTTCTATCAATTTTTGGGACAAGCCATATCAACAAATATCTCTGATGGGCTATTGTATGACTAAAGCCATAAGGTCACCATGCCTCAATCAATGACTTGAGAATAGATAAGATTGAAGGTGACAAAAAAATACTTATTATGTTGATTTGTTACTCCTTTTAGTCCACTAAATCTAAGTGTTCTTCTATTAGTTTCTCCTTAAATACTCTAGGATGAGAGAATACACATGAATAACAAATGGTTAAAAATAATGAAAATATATGCCTTTAAATACAAGTAAATATCAATAGGTCATTCAAATTTTTCCTTCGTCATGCCTTGGAGAAAAATATTTAGTAGAAGTTAGCTTAAATTTGAATTTTGACATTTGGAAAGGGAGGAGACAAACTTGTGGGTGTAGGGGTGTGTAACATACTAACCCTTCCATTAAGTAAAAACTTCTAATTTTTTACCTTATGAATAAATAAACTATGTAATAAGCCATTGCAATAAAAAAAATCTTTATTGAGAATATACAATCAAAGATGCATTACATATTTACAACTAGGATTCCATTTCATTACAATACTTCAAAAGTTACATCAATACAAGAATGCATACATAGCTCAATGAGCTTTGGAACAAATAGTTGTAAGATGCTTCAAGATCCTTCCTTTCAAATCTTGGTTCTTCTGTCGCCTGTTGTGGAGGAGAAACATCACTCAAGCGCTTTTCCACCAACTACGGACTCTTAATGCAGTCCCCCACATATCTATCATTTGATAAATGGAACTTCCCTTCGACGAAGAGATTGGTAGAGTAACCAATAACGACAACCAACTGAGCATAGTGTTGTGTCCTACATAACTAGAACTTTGTAATCCCACAATCTCAAACTAGCATATAATACTAGATCACAGTGAACTGACAATGGAGCCAAAGGTCGTCACACTACTTTGGCCAAAGTATTTCATTAAGTATTTCTACTGAGGGTCATTTAGCACATACACTACTCAGGGCCGATTTGACTTAAGGTCATCTTAAACTATGCATAGGTATTTCCTTCAATGGATAATCTATCATCCCAGAGATAACCTATCACCATTTTAATCTACTTGGAATAACCTAATTCACAAATAAGTACACAAGCTCCCTCCCATACTGGATTAACTATCCTAGGAGTAAACATAAGCTAGTCTAGCTAAATCAATAACTTAGCTAAGTGTATCACATGTGCCTCTCATGTTCAATCATACCTAGTATATAATACCTATGAAAACCATCAAACTCCTATTATGGAGTAATTAAAAGCACATCACAAAAATAGCATAAAAGCTTCAATTTACTTTTCCAAAGACATTCTAATTTCTCTAAATGCACATACTAGAAAAGATAGCTCAAACTCAAGCATACATGGAAAACACATCATTCATAAGTAAAATAACAAAGAAGAAGGTCATCATGCCTGTTATCACTTCTCCAAATATTTGTCAACAATGTAGCCTTTTCCAAGAATAGCAAGCTTGATAACAGCTTCTCTAGAACATCACAATGATCTCTAACTCTCAAGTTGATAGTTCAGTTCACTCCAGTAACAAATCTCTCACAAATATATAGAATTCTTTCTCTCTTTCTCACAATAAAAATAGTTCAAGAAATAATGCAATATAAATACTTGCAAGAGATATGCAAAGATGTGTCCCTTCAAATGAAATGTCTTTGCTATTTATAGAGCAGCTTGGTAACTTCTTAGCCTATAGTTTAGGAATGCTAAAGGATATAAAACTCCATGCAAAGCAACACATGAAACTCAGGAAAAAGATGGTGATCAAACAAGCTCATACTCAACAAAATCATCTACAAATCGACTTGCAATATTCACAACAATCAGAGATTTATTCAAATCCACATGTGATCAATTCAAATTATCTCATGCAATAGACATCTACAACAATTGGGTTTCCAGAGGTGGCTCCAAATCCATCCACACTCCTCACTATTAGCGCAATTTTCCTTGCCATTAGTAACAATCAACTACCAATTCGTAACACCAAGCACTATCGACTTGGTTTGGAGATGAGTCAACTAAGGTATTCAATACGTTTGACAAAGTCATCAACAGATGTTTTAAACATGCCAGATATATTTACCAATTCAAAGTTAATCTTTATCATAGGCGTCGACTAAGTCCATGCTTTGCATCAACCCATGACAACAACACCAAATACAATACAAATTCTTCATATCGCATGATATGAGTGAGAATTGGCTTCACAAAACAATCATAAGAAACTTTCATTCGGCCTCCAAAATCATAGTCATTAATGACTATTTTCGGCCTTTAAGATCATAGTCATTATCGACTATAATTAGCCCTTATAAATCGGCTTCTATTAAAGTAAATGATAGTCGATAAATAATATATATAATATGTTTAAATATATATATATACGCATATATATATACACATATATATATACGCATATATATATATACAAATTCCATCATATATATTATATATATATATGTATATGTATATATATACATATATATAACGTTAATATATATTTGCATATAATAAACACAATATATCAAATGTATGCATATACACATATGTATAAAAGTATATGCCTCTATGTACACATATATGTAGGTATATCTATATCGATGCATCCATATGAGTGTGTCCATCGGCCAATGTACGTGTGTATCGATACACATATACATATGGATATGTTTATATACCATACATATATATATTCACATTTGATTCACATATAGCCATTCACAATTACCATCATATTGATAAGTATTTATGTGTAGTACATCTATACATGTGCATATACATGTCGTTAGATCCTATTGAAATGTATGTGCATATATACACTTACTCCGCGTACGTCCCACCTATCAATATACTCATAATAGTACAAGAAAGATCTCCAAAGCTCAATCAGATAAACATCAGCCAACAATGCATGAAGTAGTAAACAAGACTCTATCAATGTAGACATATCGACTAAGGATGACTTACCAACTTCCCACAAACTAACTTAACTCAATCATTCTAATGTGGTGTGTGTATGCTCAAATAGTTTACGTTACCGGTTACCCGACCAAGATCTTCTCCTGAGTGATACTTCCCCTCTGCCTAGAGGAATGGAACATATACCTGCATCCACTAACACATGCACATGACAATCAATTGTTCACAACACATGCAGTATACATAAAACATATCCAAATTTAGAATAATAATTCAATAACCATCCATTCACATAAATGCAGTACTTTTCCATGAGATAACATCATATGATAACAAGGTACAAGCACAATTTATTCATCTCCAAAATTCACTTTACATTCATATTTACCCTATATAGTAATAGCAACTAGTAATTACACAATTGGGGTGTAATAGGATGATTCTACAAGTGAGGACTCATGCCATCAAATTTTGAGAGCAACCTAGTTCATCTTTTATTGTTTTACTTTCAATGTATATAAGAAGTTGCAATTTTGAGTTATGGTTCAAAATAGTGGATAATTATATCTTGGTCATCCAGGTCAAAAGGTTACAAAATCAAGGTGGTTAAAAAATAGATGGGAATGTGTGCATAGACAAGTATATTAAATGCATAGATAGGTAAATAAATTAGGGAATGTATCCATGTGAATAAGGTAGGAATGTGTAATGTACACCCTCAATTTTCCCTCACTTTTTTTGTTTTGGGACGTCTTTTGATATTTATTTTGAAATAGTTTGTGATGGTTTGAAATGATAAATAAAGTGCAGATAGTAAAATAACTTGCAACAACTTGACAACTCAGATAAATGAAAAATTTCAGAATTACAATGAGCAAAAATTTCTAGATTTATATTTCGATCAAAAATAAGTTTTTTCTCGATTACAAAGTTGACCTAGTTCATAAAATACCACAACATATCTAAATACAACATACCAAAAAAAGTTTGGAGACTTTGACAAGGTGTTGTAGTTGTAACCAACAAGCTGGAACCTCCAAAAATGGGACACCACAACCAAGAATGAACATTGATGCTGATGAAACTGGAATACAAGGCAATAAGATCCCTAGTTGCCACTCCCAAGTCAAACAAAAAATCTCAATTGGAAGCTCCAAAAACCCAACACCACACCTAGAATGGTACAACTAGCTAAAGGTAACCCAAACAACAAACAATCTCACAAAAATTTCCTTCAATCAACATCAACATGACATATATGTAATAACCTCTTCCAAACTGATATATAAATCTCCACCTATAAGCACAACTATGATTTTCATAAGAAACCACTGAGATATCCTCTAGATTGGGTCTCTCACCAACGTGGAAGATGTCGCCTACAAGGGATTTCTTCCTCATAAACCCTCCTGAAGAAATAACTCCAACAAGAAGAATATCCAAATTTCCAAAACCAACATGAGCTCCAAACTTCTTTTTATAAGATTTTTTAGAGCTTTCTAGAAACTCCCCTTTAAAAATCACTTTATTAATTTATTAAGCCTTTTAACTCCAAAAAGTGATTTAATTTACTTTTAAAACATTTCCAACACTTAAAGTTACTTATAAGCATCCCAACATTTAAAACTTTCCATCCTCTTTCCAACGAGCTATAACACTGAGGTGCCCAATAAATGTATTTAACTAAAAAGGCAACCTTAGTGAAAATAAATAAATAAAACTCAATATTACACCCAATTAGCGGAAATGGCTAAAAAACATTGAAATTGAAAATTGACTGTGTAGGAGTGATCCCAATGATAAAAGATGATAAACGAACCTAACTAGGTGACTTACTAAAAATAGATGTTCCCTCCAAGAATCTTGGAGTCCAACCTAGAAGTCAAAAATAACATCTAAAAGTGTTATACGACTCCTTAAAATCATCTGAGCTCAATAGACAACATCAAATTACCCCTTTGAACATGCTGACACAATCCCAGAAAGTCAGTGACATCTACACTACTAGAGAACCTGAAAAATGGGGGCATTACAAAATGTGTACATAAGAATGTGTAAAAATGTGTAAATAAAAGCTTGGATAAAAATACCACACTTTACACAAAATTGTACTATTTATCACTATATAAATGTATCAAAACATTTCCTCAATATAAACACAATGACATGGACATGCATTTTTTTTATATTGAATAAAGTGCAATTTAGAGAGAGGAAATTGTAGTTTAAAATTGCAATAAAAAAGATAATAGACCATCAAACCTTATAGGTAATAGTACAACCAACAACATTGACATCTTCAAGGAGAATATTGTTAGGAAATAATGCATCATACCTACATCCTTAATCCATTTCCTACATAGCCCCATGAGAGAAAAGCATGCATGCAAGCTTACAAAATAACCATAATGCATAGATCAAAATAGAAAATCCACAAAATAACACAAGATATACCCTGGGAAAACCCTCAAGAGGGAAAAACCCAAACTCCAAAAACATCCATACTCCATCTATTATTCAACAATAAATCAATACATGCACTTACATAATTACAATGAATACTTCAAAAGCATCAAGCCTCTCCAATGCATCCTAGATGTGTCCAAGCATGACTCAACACACCCCATGCCATGCTTCACATATGTGCTCCTCAAAAAGAATCAATAATGACGCCCTACTCACCCAGCCAACCTTAACCACTGAACATATGTTTGCTTTTATAGACACAAGGACACACAAATACAACAAAGTGGTAAGATAAAACCATGTGAACACAAAACCATTAACCCCTCATTTAATATTGGGTTCTAAATTTTCATTTTATTAAATGCTTTCCCCAATATTAAATTATTATCCTATGTCTCTCACACATGAAAAAATAACCTAATGTTACAATACTTTACAAGTGGTCCCAAATAATTACCTAATGTGGCTAAACACACCTCCTAGGTGCACCACCACTAAATAACTATTTAATTATAACATTATAATATATCAAAATGAAATGGTGTGCAACACCAAATACCAACATTCTCCCACTTGTATACATTGCATAAGGGTCAATCAATGAAGTGTATCATCATAGCCATACATGAAACCACATGAATTTCCACCATGCTATCATGCTCCATCAAGATACCTACAATAAAAGCAAAGTGACCACCATCTCAAGCAAGAACTCCTCTCATCCTCCAACATGCCACCTATGGAAGAAAAGGAACATGCCAAGGTGAAGATGCACCAATCCAAGAACACAAGCATCAAATCCAAGTGATAACAAATGTTCCAAGCTGTTGTTAAAGGTAAATACCCAAATGATCAGAAATAACATCCACAACATATGCTAATATATCCAACCATCCATACCTCCTAAGTATCAAGAACATCACCAAATGCATGCCAACAACATATGCAACCCATAAACCACAATCAAGCTCCCTGTATCAAACCTATAAATGAAGAACATACATATCAAAGGACTCCCACTGCATGGGTAATGTCAAATATGAAAATGATCAAGGAATATAAATTATACCAATCAACACTATATCAAGGTTTGATAAATGATCAAAACATGAAGTACCAAGAACAATCATAATGATCCACACATGTAACACCAACAATTCAAGTTGCATATCCTCTCACAACATGTCACCACAATCCTCCCAAATCATATGAACATGAACCCCTAGGAAGGAACCATATAATGAAGAGAGAAAACTTGTAAACCATAACATGTTCTTTTACCAACACCTCAAAGTGCTAACGTTGTGTCAAGTATGATATCCTTACAACCCCAAATGGAAGCCTCAACAATACCCAAAAAATTCAATATCTTAGATCAAACAAGCATATGAAATGTTTATAATGCCAACATGGATGTAAGCCTCTCTAATCAAGGAAATCAAGCTCAAAGTATCCATTCCCAAATTATGAAATCATCTCAATAAACATCTCCTAAAATCCTCATCAATGGATAATAACATAAAATCATATGCACAAGGAGATAACTATACCAAGTATCTCTCAAAATCAATCCTCTAGAACCAACTAATATAGCTCAAGATCCATATCTATGAAATATAAAGCAATATAAACTCACGCTAAACAATCCTCAAATGGGTAAATGACCATTATTAAAGCCTCATTCACATGAGAAAATAAAGTACAAAAAATAGCACATCTGAAAAAGAAAGAGCAAATACCTTTCAGATGATAAACTGTTGAGTAGATCAAGAGTAAGGAATGTGAATGCTACTCAAGGATAACCAAGTCACCATGACTCACTCTAAGAACAATCTCCTCTATAGGTCCATCATGAACTCACATCCATATCTAGGTGAAAGGCTCCTCAGTCTCCATGCTAAAACCTCCAAAGAGTAATCATCTCAAACAAATGTATCAAATCCCAAGAGAACTCTAGCCTCACCCAAGTCTCCAAGTATCCATGAATAGCTCAAATTGATCAATTCATGCTAAGATCAAAGTGTAACACAAGACCCTCATGAAGATCCCAAATAAATGACCAACATATTCAATACCAAGAGAACAAACAAGATCAATGTCAAAGTTCCAATCATATAATTAGGAACCCATTATGACATCACGATCTAACCATCTCCTCTTAGGAGATCACATGCACCAATGCATACATCTTAGTCTCAAGAGAACCCGTATCATGTCAAACCCCTAAGCTAGCATTAAGAGTAAACCATGACACAATACCAAACACACTCTAAACCAAGAATCAAAATCTCCAATCACATGAAGATAACCATCTCTTAATAGTGAACCTGTAAATGTGAAAGAACTCTTCTGCAACAACAGGATCTAATAGCTCCTACAAGACATCCAAAAACATTAAGAAGATCATTCATAACCAATGATGAATCTCGTCATTTCCAATAAATCCCACTGAACTGTGATATCAAGCTACACATGGCATCGTGACAACCATATCCTAAATAAAGATCATCCATGGTCCATACACACTCAACTACAATCCCAACAACTCTAGAGAAGAATTAGAACCAAGATCTCCAAGCCAAGAAGATACACCTGCCATCAAAACATCATGAATCAATCCTACACCACCAAGTCATCACTATCAAAAGCTCCCATTGAAATGTGTAACCAATGAAATGTAATCAAGCTATCATGAAATTGTGATAAAACCACATGCTACAATTCCCAACAACTAACTATCTAGGTACTCTAATCATCCATCCTCTCATCCCAAAGAAATATTCCAATGCACAAATGACCATAGACAAGGCCAACTAACAAAGATTGAATCAATCTCGTGGATATAGACAATCCACACCAAGTCATCCCACTATAAATTAGAAATGGGTGATCATCCCATACAACTACATAACTCATAGATCCCATACATTGAAACATGAAAACTCATCATCGCATTGGTAACCTGCAAACTGAGATATCAAAGAATATAATCATGTAGACAACAAGACTCAAACACCAAATCAACCACATATCTGATTATCCAAACATGTCCATAAGTGAGTAACCATAGTCAAGGAACCAATCAAGCATCTAGGAGATAAAAATAACCTCCTAACACTAAGCCATATCACCACCAAAAAACTACATACATGATCATGTCTTACCAATGCTCAAATGTATTTACATATCCATGATACCAAAATCATCATCAATGTTGTACTTGCACTCAACTATCATCCAAATGAGACTCCAAGTCTCTACACATATCAACCCATGTCCTCAGAACCAAAGACAACCAATGTACATGTCACCATCAAAGTCCAACTCTTAAAAGCACTTATAAACCTGTACTAGGTAGCACCAAACTCATAAACAATTGTACCCTCATAAATAACATATAAAACATGTACTCCTTCAAGGTTTCTCCACTTGACTCGTCCAAATGCTCACATAATCACACCTCAAATCTTAGGCTCCTACAAGTGATAAAAAAAGTACCAACCTCTCTTTACACCACAAACTAAAAATCTACTTGATCCACTATGTAGTATACTGCACATGCTCTTCAACGCCTATTCAAAATCAAAAATCTGATTCAATTGAAAATTTTATGTCCAAAACTGTGAAACCAAGAACATATGGCTTCTAGGCACCCAAAACTGATGAAAAATGCAAAATCGTGGAACCAAACATGTACCACTATGTAGTGCTCAGAATCACCTTTTCTGAGTATAAGAAGTTGAAAATCTGACACCGTGGGCGAAAGTTATGATCGTTTGAAAAAAGCTTCTCCAATTTGGCTAGTAAGGGTAACTTGGTGGCCCTTGGGTGGCCGACTAGCAACCCCAATGATGGCGTACAGGTTGAGGGGATAGCGATGGATTTTAAATGGTTATTAAATTTATTTTACAATAGATAATTTTAAAATTTCTAAGTTAAGCCCTGTGGGCTTTGGGGCACAATCCCCACGGGACTGGGGGCGCACTAGATTGGGGCTAAGCCTTGCCGATGACGACACCACCGCCCCAAGGTTGGTTTCCCATTGGACAACAAGGGGTTGATAGATGTTGGGAGGTGTACCTTTCAATACCCTACCATGTTAGGTGGGTATGGGGGCAGGGGTTTGCGGACCCCCCCCCCACTTGCCACAAATTTATATATATATATATATAAATACACACACACACATATGTATATATTTATACTATTTCAATCAAACATTTAATTTTTAAATCCACAAGATTTTTAATTAAATTTTTTTCAATTAATTTTATTATGCATATTGCAAAAAAAAAAAAAAATTATTTCCTACAAACTAATGATCGTACGACTGAGGGGGTCATTGGACAATTTTTTTGCATTTTCTCATAGTGGCCAAAATAGGGAAAATTTTATATCAATCTCCGTTTCTCGGCCATCTTGGATCCAATGATGAGGTTCGTTTTGTCTCAAAAGGTCATATGTGAAATTTCCTCTAAAAAACCATCATATGAAAGCACAATCCAAGAAACTCTTTTGACCCAAATTTCTCATGCCTCACATCTATAATAAACTCAACAAATATTCAAACCCTAAAATCCCAAATTTGTAAAACAAACACCTGCACATGTGTTCCATATCTTGTAATGCATCAGATCTATCCTACATATCCATGGATTCAACTTTGCATCAAATCTACTCAAACAATGGTTATAACAAAACCCGAGAGCTCATACCTCCCACAACTATGAAAGCTCGGATACCACTTGTTAGGAAATAATGCATCACACAAACATTCTTAATTCTTTTCCTACATTACCCCATGAGAGAAAAGCATGCATGCAAGCTTACAAAATAACTATAGTGCATAATCCAAAATAGAAAAGCCACAAGATAACACAAGATATACCCTAGAAAAACCCTCAAGAGGAAAATACCCAACCTCCAAAAACATCTATACTCCATCTAGTATTCAACAATAAATCAATACATGCACTTACAAAGTTACAATGGATACTTCTGAAGCCAATCCTCTCCAATGCATCTACCATGTGTCTAAGTAGGAACCCACATATCCCATGCCATGCTTCACATATGCACTCCTTAAAAAGACTCAATAATGACAACCTACTCACCCAACCAACCTTAACAACTAAACATGTGTTTGCTTTTATAGACACAAGGGCACACAAATACAACCAAGTGGTAAGATAAAACCATGTGCCAAAAAACAATTGACCCCTCATTAATATTGGGTACTAATTTTTCACTTTATTAAATGCTTTCCTCAATATTAAATTATTATCCTATGTCTCCCACATATGAAATAATAACTCAATGCTACAATACAACTTTACAAGTGGCCCTAAATATTTACCTAATGTGGCTAAACACATTTCCTAGGTGCACCATCACTAAATAATTATTTAATTACAACATTATAATATATTGTCGAACCCCAATCCTAATACTTGCAAAACACAATGAGCAAACACATTAGAAGATCATATGCAAGTAAGAACAAGGATTCCCCATGAAATCCATTAGCAAAGTTTAAAATAGGAAAGAAAGCAAGAATAAAACAAAAGAGCAAGAAAGTAAGCTAAATCCTATTGAAAATGTGTTATGCTTATTAATGTTAATCTAATTGAAAACAAAAACACAATAATGAAACATTAATCTAAAGAAAACTAACTAAAATTAAGCAAACCAGTGTTCTTCAGAACCGTCCCATTTTCTCTATCTACAGTGATTCTTTTGAAGCTATTGCTCTCAGATTATGTAAGCTAGGCTTCCTTCAAATGGAAACTTGTAGAACGAGTATGCAAATGAGAATGCTTTACTATTCTATATGCTGATGAGGATGAGATTGATGATACAGATATGGACAGGGGCTGTGATTATGCACAGGGGCTGTGAATAAGAGATATCATGATTCTATTGTTGTTGCTATGATTCTAATACTATCTATGCTATGAAAGTACTCTATGAATGCTATGGATGCTATGAGATTTGCCTATAGTTTACTTGCTTAAACTTCTATATGATTTGGGGCTCCCGGCAGCTGTATTTATAGATTTTTGCAGGCACAATCCCGGCTGGCAAGAATCTACGGCTGTGAGATTGTCTGGTAAGTTTGAATGGTGAGAGATGGAGAGGTTGAGAAGAAAATGGGGGAGGTTGAGAGGTTGGAGAGAAGGATGGATTCCTGTCTTCAACCCACGGGAACAAACCTGCACAGAAACAGAGAAATTTAATTTTCTGTTTCAACCGTTTGCTTCCCGGGAGTTGAAGATAAATCCCAAATTAAATAAATTAAAATAAATTTATTTAATTTATTGCATTTGATTTTTGATTTTTGAAAACTATGGAAGATTTAATTAAATATTTTGTAATATTTAATTATGATGTGACTTTAGAAGAATTTGAAATATTTAAAAGATTTAATTAAATATTTTTGGAAATGAATAGATTTTTGAATCGAATTAGAGGAATTTTGAAATGATTTTAAGAATGAATATCTAAATTGGATTAGAGGAAATAATTAAATATTTTGGAATTTTTAATTGTAAATGATATTTAGAAGAAGAATAATATTTTAATCTTTATTTGAATAAGATATTCAAACAAAGATTATTGATAATTAATATAAATAAATCGTAATGTTTATTTAATTAATTAAGAAATGAATATGAAAAGATGATTAAATAAACTTATTTATTTAATCGAAATGAAAGAATGAAGAAATATAAATAAATTATTTATATTTATTTATACGCAGATAGAATTCGAAGATTTTAATTAAATATTAAAAATATTTAATTAATTACCAGACAATATGATGTGACCATTTTAAGGTGTATACATTTTGCCCCTCTTTGAAGTGATGTGTTTTACGCATTGCTTCAAAGAATTTTGAAATTTTGCCCCAGATGTTGATTATCGAAATGTTGATAGTATATGCCCCCGCGAACGATGAATCGATAAAATTTTGAATTTTGTGATTTTTTTTATTTTTATCGATTTTTTGAAATTTTTCGATTTTTATGATTTTGAAGATGTCGATTCATCGTTCGAAACTAATGATTTGAAGAAATTGACCTGAAAAGATATGAAATGAAAATTTGATGAAGAAATTGCCCCTGCTATGTGAAAATATGATAAAAATGCCCCAATTTCACCATTATATAGGTTAAAAATGTCATTTTCCATGTCATTTTCAATTTTAACCTAGTAAAATTTGCAAATATTGAGCTCTGAGTTGATAATCATGGCACTTCTAGTTCACCTGCACCGTTTCGAGCGTATCCGACGTCATCAGCGGCCAGCGCACTACGGACCTCCGGTATGTGTCTCGTAAATCCCTGTCTCTCGAAAATTTTGTTTTGCGCACATGTTTTTAATGTTTAAATTCAAAAAAATTGAGTTTCAGCGCTCTTAACATTTTTTGTAGCGCATACAATAATTTTTGTAGCGCATTTAATATCGTAGCGCCCTGAAGGTGTATCGTAGTGCACTCAAGATGTTTCATAGCGCATACGATATCGTAGCGCCCGTGATAGATTTTGTAGAGTATTTGATCATTTGCGTAGCGCATATGATTTCATAGCGCACTTGATATGTATTGCAGCGCTTTTGACGAATTTTGTAGCGCAAAATATATCATAGCGCATATAATTGATTTTGTAGCGCGATTAATATGTTTTGTAGCGCAGTTGATTCTATAGCGCTGATAATGAATTGTATAGCGCATTTAACCAATTTTGCAGCGCCTTTGATTTTATGTTGTTGTAAATGATAAATTTGTTTCCAAAGTTGTTGGAGAACAAATAGTAGCTGATAAATTTGCTTTTAAAGTTGTTAAAAACAAATAGGACGGATAAGTTTTCTCCTAAAGTTGTTAGAAAGAAACTTGATGTTGATTATTTGCGTTCCATGATGATGAAAAACAAATAGTTTGATTGATTCGTTTGCTTCTAAGGTTGTTAAAAACAAACATGATTTTGATATTATTCGCATTTCATAATGATAATGAAAAACAAATAGTTTGATATTCAGTTTTGGATTGATACATTAGGATGATTTGATATTGATGTTGTTTTGATGATGTATATGAACAGGAGAGACTAGGTGTCCTGCAGTTACGAGAGACTTTCCCGAGCACATGGTCATTGATTCCGCATTTGTTACAGTCAGATAGAGATGTGATTGATGCTTGTGGCTTGACTTCATTACTTGATATGCCCGAGGTTCGCCTCAACAGGGCCCTATTGACAAGCACTTGCAGAGCGGTGGCATAGCGACACCAACACCTTTCATTTACCGACCGGCGAGATTACAGTGACCCCCGAGGACGTATATCGCATCCTACAGATCCCAGTGATGGGAGAGATAGTTGTTTTTGATAGACGAGAGGTTGGAGGTACTCTTTCTTTGAGACGGATATTCAGAGATGATCAGATAGCCGGATACTTCATCCCATGGGGTGAGATTACAGATACCTATCCACCATTACCAGCTGTACTTGCAGGATTCATTGGAGGTGTGTTGTGCCCCGACCATAGGTCGAAGGGGTTTGCGATCGGATGGGGTCGTGTTTTGGAGAGTATGGTGATGCAGGGGACACGGTATGCATGGGGTACATGTATGCTAGCCCACCTATATGACGAGCTACATCATATCGTATATGGTAGAGGCCGTAGTTTTGCTGTTGGATGCTCATTACTACAGATATGGGCATGGGAGCATTTTGCAGTTTTACGTCCATTGACCCGAGGACATCGACCAGCTGGTCGAGCATACAGATGGAGATATGCACATATCATTGCTCAGCCTAGACTGGGCAAACTAGTGTATTGGCAGCGACTTTTAGATAGTTTGGATACAGTATGCTGGAGGCCATATTTGGATTGTGAGCCATGGCCAGAGGATGCGAGGGAGATGCCTTTTGTATGCACTTCCAGATTTTTGATTGGACGGACTACATGGATCCTGGAGAGATTTCTTGCTGGGCGAGTATTGCGACAGTTTGGTCAGATTCAGGGTATGCCCGTTGGTTCAGCTATTTATGCACGGCGACAGCCAGAGCTTGCAGTGTGGGGCCCACGGATCTCTTATGATGCAGCGGTGGCAGAGTTCACCAGTTTAGGAGCACAGATGTGGGATTACCGGGTGGATGTTCTTGATGCAGGGGCGACACCAGAGTATGTACAGTATGTCTTAGAGCATCCACCACCACGTATGTTTGATCCTGATGAGGCCATTGCTCCTATTATTGCTCAGAGACGTCGACAGAGGGACTCGGAGTCAGGAGATGATGACTCAGAGGACAGTGATGATGAGGAGAGTAGTGGAGATGATGACTCAGATGGAGATGAGGGTGGTGATGATAGGGGTGGAGATAGAGGTGGCAGGAGAGGCGGTAGGAGAGGTGGCAGAGGAGGTAGAGGAGGCAGAGGTGGACCACGGATGAGGCACACTGACCCATCCCCTTCCGTAGATCCGACAGTAGCAGGTCAGATATCATCTCTGCAGAGTACCGTACAGAGCTTGCAGGCTCAGCTATCACAGGCACAGGCCTTGATTTCACAGTTGCAGGGTCAGGTGACTTCGATTACTGCTGAGAGAGACGCAGCTAGACAGCGGGGTGAGTAGGCCATTGCCTTAGCAGATAGCCTACAGAGAGTAGCAGGTAGCACTTTGCCAGGTGACATGATGAGGGAGGTTACCAGAGCCACACGAGAGGCAGAGTTCTATCAGACTAGATATCATGATTCAGTTCCACCTGAGCAGAGAGAGAGCTACACTCAGTCACGATCTACTCATGGTCGCTCTCGTACTACTAGCAGGGGTGTGACACAGCCATTACCTCCTAGAGGGCCACCAGGGACAGGCGGAGTAGGTCCATCAGGGGCAGGTGATATAGGTCCATCAGGGGTAGGTGGTATAGGTCCTAGGCCAGCTCCATCAGAGGATAGCTCTGCCTAGTGCATTGTATATGATTCTTTTAGGATATTTTGTTGAGACATTTTGTATACACCGTGAGATGATCACATTTTTGATGATATTATATCTCTTGTAGTTTGACATCCTTGTACATTTTGACATTCATTTTTGAGATATATAAAATGCAACGATGATTTTACATGATATATGATGTATATCCATATGATGTGTACTATATGATGGTTTCATGATTTATGATATTTATATACATGATTGTATGAGATGAAATTTATTTGATGAATGAATGTATATGGTAACAATGTATGCAATGTATGCTTTTTATGATTTTCTAATTCAAAAATGTATGAAATGATGTTTTTATGAATGTCAAGATATACTCAGTCATGTATTTGAAAAGATATAAACATTTGATTCTTTGCCAGCTTTTTAGAAATTTATAAATGCAAAATGCAGATTCTAGCATGAATGCAATCTATACTAACCATGCAGGACATTCATACAATATTGCCACTTGGAGAGCTTATACATGCTTTTTGTATCATCATAGAGCTTTGAAATGTTGAAAGTTAATACAAGCATCAAAGGGTATGTTAGCACCAGTGATGACCTGAGTATTGCTTTCATGAGTTTTAATATATCAAGTTAATACAAGCATCTAGGTATAATTGAACCAAGATGACCTGAGTATTGCTTGCATAAACAGACAAGAGTTAACCCATTTCCCATGCAAATTCTGAAATGTCATCCATGATACATAGTAGAGCATGTCTCGCGACCAATTTGCATAGTACTAATGATTTCCTCGCAAACAACAGACAAAGAAAAATCATACTCCTTCCTTGCTTTTCTAGTTCAGTACATCATTGAATTGCTCCAGAGATATGATAGAAAATCAAACAACCATTCCATTCTTGCTTAAAGTATTTCAAACATTTATTCAGATTAAGATCATCCAAGTTTTAGTTATCATTATTGATATTCTCACTTCGATAGTTGTTTGGATCATGGTTGTGATTGATTTTCATTGGCATGAATATGTTTGTGATCGATTTGATACGACAATGTTTGTTTTGTTTTGTCAAACTATTTTATGTCTGTTTGTGATATTCTGAAAGCTCGTTGCCCCTCTCTTGTATGTTTCTGCATTTTTCCCTCAGTGTAAACACAACCTAAAGATAAAAGATATGTACAAATTCATCAAGCCATGATGAAACCTAAAGATTCCCACTACATGATATGGATAATGAAAGATATATACAGATGATAGACATGGATGGATGATGCCGAAAGTGAAAACAAGACATAAACTAATAAATGGAGGAGCCCATTTTGATCACAAGTAGCGCTTGTTTGCCAAGTTTTCACCACTTGTTTTTATTGTACTTTTTCAAAACTTTTCTGATTTTTTTTTCAGGACTTTTTATGATTTTTTTATTTTTTAGGACTTTTTATGATTATTTTTTTTATTTTTTTCGGACTTTTTTAGACATAGAACTTCTTGAGATGAATACTATTGATTGGCTCTTCAAACAGGTCCCCCTCTGATGTGGATAACTGATATGCTCCAGAACCGTATGCTGCTACAATAACAAATGGACCAAGCCAATTAGGTTCAAATTTGCCTTTCTTTTCTCTGTCTTGCTGATTACGTGGATTTTCTCTCAAAACTAAGTCACCCACTTGAAATGCCCGTGGTTTAACTCTGTGGTTATAACTACGAGACATGACTTGTTGATAACCTTTCAAATGATCAGCTGCATGTTGGCATCTTTCATCTAACAGTTCGATTCTTGAAGGCGAGAAACCTCTATAGTCTTCATCACTTATCAATCCCTTGAGTGAAACCCTAAGCGAAGGTATTTCAACTTCTAATGGTAAAATTGCTTCTGCTCCATAGACTAAAGTATATGGTGTAGCTCCTGTTGGTGTGCGAATACTAGTTCTATATGCCCACAAAGCTGGGTTGAGTTGAACATGCCAATCACGTCCAACATCATTTACTGTCTTCTTCAATATCTTCAAAATGGTTTTGTTAGAAGCTTCTGCTTGACCATTACCCTGTGGATAATAAGGTGTAGAGTACCTGTGTTGGATATGAAATCTTTCACAAAGTTCATCAACATCCTGATTCTTAAAAGGTCTTCCATTATCAGTAACAATAGAATTAGGAATTCCATATCTACAAATAATGTAATTTAGGATAAATGAAGATATCTGTTTACCAGTCACTGTTGTTAGAGGAACAGCTTCAATCCATTTTGTAAAATACTCAGTAGCTGTGATGATAAACTTATGACCATTTGATGATGAAGGATGTATTTTACCAACAAGATCTAATCCCCACTGAGAAAAAGGCCATGTTGAAATGAAAGGTTGCAATTCTTGTGCAGGTGCATGAATAAGATTCCCATGGATCTGGCATTTAGAACACTTCTTAACAAAAGTAAAAGAATCTTGCTCCATGGTAGGCCAATAGTATCCCATTCTGACAAGTTTCTTGGCTAAGGTCAAACCACTCGAATGAGTTCCACAAATACCACCGTGAACCTCTTGTAAGGCTTTTTCAGATTCGTCGCGTTCAAGACATCTAAGGAGTGTACCATCAAGACCACGTCTATAAAGGATATTGGCAATTAAGGTATAACGGGATGATTGGCGAATGAAATTCCATTTTTGGTTGCGGGATAAATCTGAAGGTAAGATGTTATCTTTCAAATAGGTATAAGTTTTGCCATATAAAGGTGAATCTGAACCAGTCAAATGACATATAACTTGGGTTTCAGGATTATCATATGCGGGAGAAAACAATTGTTCCACCAAGAATTCATACTTGGTTTGATCTTCAGATATTTGTAATAAGGAAGCAATGGTAGCCATTGCATCTGCAGCTTTATTATCAATCCTTGATATTTGTGAAAATTTAATTGACACAAAATATTTCTTATAATCATCCACCATGTTCTTGTATGGTAGCAACTTATCATCTTTTGTTTGATAATCATCATTAATTTGATTAATGACAAGTTGTGAATCACCATAAACTTCCAGCTCTGTAATTTTCCATTCCAAAGCTATCTTCAATCCTATGAGTAATGCCTCATATTCTACTATGTTATTTGTGCAAGGAAACATCAATCGATATGATCGTGAGATGGTATGTCCTTCAGGTGTAACAAAAAGAATCCCTGCCCCCGAGCCATATTGTGTATAAGATCCATCAAAGTACAATGCCCACGGTCTCTGAATTGTTGCTGTAAAGACATCTGCATCAGGAAACTCAATGTGCATTGGATTGTCTTCTTGTAAAGGAGCTTCAGCCAACTGATCTGCAATGACCTGTCCTTTAATGGCTTTTCGATCTACATAGTGAATGTCAAACTCACTTAAGATCATTACCCATTTTGCAAGTCTTCCTGTTAAAGTAGCTCTACTTAATAGGTATTTCAATGGATCAATCTTTGTTATCAGCTTAACTTTATGAGCCAACATATAATGTCGCCACTTTTGAGAAGCAAACACTACTGCAAGACAAGCTTTTTCAATGAAACTGTAGTTTAACTCATGTCTTGTTAAGGTTCTGCTGATATAATATATAGCCCTTTCTTTACCTGTAGTGTCTTCTTGTGCTAACAATGCACCCAAAGATACTTCTGTTGCTGAAATATAGAGTATGAGTGGCTCTCTTGGAATAGGTGGAATTAAAACTGGTGGATGCGTAAGATATTGCTTGATCTGATTGAATGCTGCTTCACATTTGTCATCCCATTTAAATGGAACATTTTTATGCAATAAATGTGTAAATGGCAAGCTTTTGTCTGCCAGTTGAGCTATAAACCTTCTGATGGACTGTAATATTCCTTGCAATGATCTTAATTGACTGATATTTCATGGTGGAGGCATGTCCATTATAGCTTGTACCTTTTCTGGATCAACTTCTATACCCTTTTCTGAAACAATGTACCCTAGGAGTTTTCCAGATGTAACACCGAAGACACATTTCTTTGGATTCAGTCGAACATTGATTTTTTCCATTCTGACAAAGATTTTTGACAAGATTTTTAGGTGTTCATCTCGTGTATGAGATTTAGCAAGTAAATCATCAACATAATCTTCCATGAATGTATGCATCATATCATGAAAAATAGTTGTCATTGCTCTTTGATAAGTAGCTCCAGCATTCTTTAACCCGAATGGCATTGCATTCCAGCAATAGGTACCCCAAGGACATGTGAACGATGTTTTATCTTGATCTTCTGGTGCAATTTTTATCCGTTGTATCCTCAAAATCCATCCATTAATGAATACATTACGGCCGCCAGCTAAGCCAACAATCGTTCATGTTATGAGGAAAATCATCCCAAAAGGCATGCCATTTAAACTCTAAATCAGACAAACTCGATCCTTCCATCCGCTTTGAAATAGGCACAATGTTTGAAATCCATTCCCGCATTGTCAATAGTTCAATGAATCCAACATCCAAAGTTTTTAATTTTTCCTGACCTCAATAATAAACATGTGGATGCATTTCTTTCTAAGCTTTTGCTTTTTACGTGCTTTATCCTATAGGCTGATAGATAAGTGATGCATTATCAGATTAGGATCTAACCCTGGCATATCTGCATATGACCAAGCAAAGTTAATTTGATTATCCTTCAAGAATTGCATGAATTTTTGGACTTCTTCAACTATTAATGATGCTACAATTTGCAAAACTTTTGGCTGCTCTGCTGTACTTATGTTGATTGATTCCGTTGGTTCAATCAAAATAGAAGATCTTTCATGATAATACTTGGGAAGAGTGTCAAGTTTCTCATCCTTCAGTGCCTCAGAAAGGTTTTCACTGTCAGATTCGCTCTTTATTTTTCTCTTGTTTTTATCTATCACTGCCATTTTTCGGTTTTCACCAATAGATCCATCTTTTATTTCATTTATTTTGCAGCTAAGAGACTTGACACTCTCCTTGTCAAACTCATGAGTATAAGATTCTTGAATGACACAATTTTTTTCTTCATTTGAGGAACAAAGGAAAGTTATAACATCTTCATCATTACTGAATGTAGGAATATGGATAGGTGCGTCAATGTCCCAATCTATAAGTTCTGGATAAACTAAAGGCATAGGATCATTAGGTTGGGTAAGGTCTTGAATTGTCAAAGTCATGATATGGTTATCATCCTCATGGTAGACAAGGTCTATGATGGTATTCTCCTATTGATTATCAATCTCGTTAGAATCTGATTCTTCCTCACTTGAGTCATGATCGCTTTGTAAAACATAATCGAGTGGAGGCCTTGAGCCTTCTCCTTGTATAAGAATAGGTGCAAATTTATGTATAGTATCAACTTGTTTATCCCTCCAAAATTCATCATTATAAATGGTGTCCCATTCATATTCATTAGAATCAGTATCTGAACTATTTTGCAATTGGTAAACTGATTCATGAGATTTATCTGATACGGATCCTCCTTCATGAATTAATGATGTCTGCTGTGAAGTAGGTTCTTCTTTATCTTTACCATATCCAAGTCCTGTTTTATCACTTGAATGCTTTGAAATAGGTTGAATTGGTTCCACAATTCCTTCTCTTCGTTTTCCTATAGGACCATTCCCTTCATAACCCATCTTTTGCATGATAGCGTACCCCTTACCATATTGTTCTTTAGGCAACTTAATGTGCAAGAGAGATTCATCTTCATCTTTGTATAGCCAATTTAGGATGTCCCTATCTTCAGCTTCTTCTTCAGTGGTATTAGCTCTAATGAATTTTCCATCAAACTTTGTGATTGGCACGGAAGCTTGAGATGTAGAAGCGGTTGCAATCTTTTGATTTGATAAAGTTGGTAAACCATGTGATCTTGGAGAAGGTGGTAAAGTAGAAAGAGATAGTGAATATTCACCTACCCCTTTGTCTTTAAACTTCAGCTTAGTATCAAGATTCTTTGTTAATTCTTGCAATTGAACTTGTAGATTGGAGGAAGAAATGACAAGAGCTTCTCTATTATGTGGCACAAAGACATCTTGAGTTACTCTAAGATTTGAACAAGTTTGGGTACTATTGTAATCAGCTTGTATAGTTATTTCTTGTCCATCATATGGAAACTTTATACATTGATGGTATGTTGATGGTATTGCTTGCATATCATGGATCCACGGATGACCCAAAAGTATATTATAAGACAGATCTCGATCTAGAACCTGACAAAAGGTATTCTTCACAACAGGTCCCACTCTAATAGGTAGTAATATTAATCCTTTAGAAGCTCTTTCTTCATCATCATATGCCTTGATGGTTATCTTCCTTCGTGGGTCAATTTCATTTTCTGATATTCCTAAGGCATTTATTAATTTTAAGGTACAAATATTCAAACCGGCTCCTCCATCTATTAAGACACGTCTAATTCGATGTTTATGGATCATGACTTCAAGGTAGAGCGAGGAATTATGTGGATGTGTCATAGAGGCATCATCTTTGTCGGAAAATGAAAGACAAGTGGGGGAAGATAAATGTCCCACCATGGCTTGAAATTTGTTTGCATCTAGATCAGTATCAACAGTTGTGTTTACAAGAGCTTCTTCTAAAATATTCTTGTGTATGGGGGATATTTTAAGAAGTTCAAGAATGGATATTTGAGCTGATGTTTTTCTCAATTGATCAACCAGATTATACTGAGTTGGAGAAGAAATAGTTGTTTTAGATGAACTTCCTTTTAAAACAACCTTTGCTTGACCTCTTGTTGTTACATTAACCTGTTGATATTCTTGTTTTCCTTTGATTTTGATAACATTAATCCGATTATCATCTGTGTGAATGTGACGGATTATTTTGTCTTCAACATTATGTATGCTTTTGGCTTTGGTATCCGATGTTTCCCCCTTTTGGTAGTTTGGCAAAGGATCTTTGAATGCTTGATGATCATCATTGGTATGATGTCCCTCAATTGTAATGGTACCATTGTCAATTAAATCTTGTACTAGATTTTTCAAAGCTTGACAATTGTTTGTTCTATGACCTTTGCATCGATGATAATTGCAATAATAAGAGTCATTCCATGATGGTGGTTTAACTCGTGGCTCATAATCTCTTTGTGGTGGTAAGATGATAACCTTATTATCAAGAAGCTCCTTGAGAGCAAACTCAAGAGATTGACCCAAAGCAGTAAAAGTCCGTCGGTTTGAAAAGAACGAAGGTCTAGACGGATTTGATGTTTGAGTATCGCCAAGATTATTATTGAAATTACCACGATTTTGATTGGTATTTTGATTGGTCATGTTCTCTTGCTTGGAAATTTGTCCTTGTTGATTATTGTGTCCTTGTTGAATTGTATTTTCTTGTGGATTGTTTCGTGGAGCACTTGATAGATTGAAAATAGATGGTCTTGTTCGTAAATTATTTGCATCCACTATACCATCATTAACAACATTTTTGTTTCTATTCCAAAACCTTGTTTTATCGTTGTTGTTTTGATTTGATGTACTTGGATTATCAAGTTTTATCACTCCCCTTTTAACCAAGGCCCCTTCAATGGTGATTGCGTTTTCAATAAGTTTTTCAAAGTTATGAGGACAATGAAGGTTAAGCCTATAGCTTAATTCTGGATCAAGGCTATTGATAAAGATATCCATCTTTTCCTTTTCAGGAATAGGACGAGAATATCGTGCAAATAACCTTCTCCACCTTTGTAAAAATGTAGTAAAGGGTTCTCCTACTTTTGTTTCACTTTACAAAGATCAAGCATTGTTATTTGGTGTTGAATGTTGTAGGAGTATTGTGAGATAAACTGATTTATCAACTCCTCAAAAGTTTTGATAGGTGGAGTGATTTTTGAAAGCCACTCCATGGATTGTACACCTAGACTTCGTGGAAATAATCGCATCAAGTAAGTATCATCATAGGCGAATTCAAGACTCATGTTTTGGAAATCCCTAACATGGTCTATGGGATCAGTTTTTCCATTATACCTATCATACTTAGGAATTTCACAATGTTTTGGAAATGGGATCATTTGAAGACTCCTATCAAATGGATAAGGAGATATGTCTTCCAAAACATATTTCTTTGTTGTACCTCCTTGCATTTCCTTTATTTGCCCTTGTAATTCTTTTATCTGTTGGTTAAGAGCACTAAAGTCATTAGGAGGATTTTCAGGATTTTGTTTAATCCCCTCTATGTCAAAGGTGTGAGGCAACTTAGCTCCTTGATTAGCTAATGAAAGAAAATATTTTTCTTTGTTACGTTCTAGAATTCTTTCCATAATAGTATGGAATTGGGGATCTTGTTCTGCTTCTTGAAGCTTTTCTTCTGTTAAATCATCAAGATTAAATGTTTCCTCTTCTTTTTCATTTCGGTCACCCATTTTACTAGTTGTGGTTTCTCCCTCGTCTTTTTCCATTTGTTTTTGAGATCTCGTGAAGACAGGCATAGATTTGTGTCCAAATTTTACTCACTTTTGATCAAAAGAGTGAAATAGTGCAATTTATGTGATATATATGAAAGTCAAGATAGAATGAAGATTCTATGACTTACACAAAATTTCTAATCTTGTAGCTTGTGTTGTTCCCTAAGTGAAAGGATGAAAATCCTGTTAGCGGGAATATAAGCAAAAGATCAAGAAAAAGATGGTTTTGCACTTTATGAAATTTTGATCATGGCTTTGTAAAAGGATGGATTTTATGATAGATGCCTAATGTATTCTAAGTTCTCTATTGCAAAATTTGATTTGGACGAGTAGAATATTCGATTGTTGGTTGGGGAATATAACTGAAACGGATGCGTTGACTATGGTTATGCCTTTGAGAAAGGGCTCTTCTTTGAAAATAAGCTTGTGAATACAAGGGCTCTATGGCATAATCATCTGAAAGACCTCTAACACAATCATGATACCTATGAAGAAAAGTTCTATATTTGAGTAAGACTTTTCGACTTTGATATAGGAATCGTTGCTTCTTCAATAATTTCTTGTGGTTGAGGGGTTTCTTTGGCTTCTTAATCCTTTTGGAAATGGATTTCTTTACAAATTTTGTGGATTTCCAATCTCGTAACATGAGATTGATCAATATGATAATGAGTGTTTTGGATGATCTTAATCTAAATTAATGTAGTGAAAACACATCAAACAAATTTAAAACAGTTGTTTTAAGTCCTATGCTAAACATCAAGTGTATAACCAAAATGTTGTTCAAAAATTGTTTTAACGGGTTTTACACATGACAAGCACTTCAAACAGACTCACTCTTAGTTCTCAAGTAGGTCATCATAGCAATCAACAACCCACATCTTAGAACTACATCGACTCACACAGCTGTGTCACCCCCAAAAGGGCGCGCGTATTTTTTTCTTTTCCAGGTGCGTACTCAGAGTGACGGAAGTGGATACCAGATCCCCTGGGCAAACAATCCTTGGCAGTTATATGGTGAGTATCTTGGGGGTATATTCTTCCCTCCCCTGCACTGTGATTGAAACAATGTTCAGAAACTAACTCGGTTAGTTACTACACTAGGTTCATAGTAAGGGTTTCTGTTCAGTGCGGCAAATGATAGACTCCCTCGAGAGACCTCCCTACCTTTAGAACAAAGGCTTTGGGGATGGTTATCAATGCACACTACCGTCAAAAGAGGGTTTCCCCAATTTTGCTTTAAATTTTAGAGTGGGGTGGAATAGCCTGGCTTTGGCTTGAACCCACTTGAGTCGTTCCTCTTGGGTAAGTACTTTTTCCCACAAGAGCAGGCTCTCTACAAGGTTTTAACAAAGTTGTAAAATGCATAAAAAGAAAAAGATGAGTTTGGCATTTTGATCACCCAGTTAAGGGGAGAGCATAGGCTTATCACCGAAGACAAAGCAAACAAAGGTTCAATTGTTAAGCACCAAATGAAAATTTTCTAAACTAAGTGAAGATGTTGCTTCACATAAACAGAAAATTCATTTTAAGCCCAAATTGAAAGATAAAGTGTCTATCCTAGGATTGCTTTATTTTATCTTAGATGACTACCCTAGGATTGGTTAATTTTATCCTTTAGATGACTACCCTAGGATTGGTTAATTTTATCCTTAAATGATTATTAACTGTCCGTGGCTGCGTCGAAATCAGTTAGATTATTTTACAATTACAAATTACAAAGCTACCTTTTAAAAGTTGCGTTGCAACAGACATTATAGGCGCTGCAAAAATAGTTAAAGGCGTTGCAAAAATAGTTAAGAGCGCTGCAAAAGAAGTTAAGGGCACTGCAAAAGACGTTAAGGGCACTGCAAAAATAGTTATGGGCGCTGCAAAAATAGTTAAGGGCGCTGCAACAGTCTTTAAATGCGCTAATCTGGACGTGACCTTCCTGAAACGTGTTGTTTGCGCTATTCCGCTATTTTTTTCCTGTAATCTGTCAAAAGAAGCTGCAAAAAGATGTTAAAAACGGGGAAAGTGCCCCACGGTGGGTGCCAAAAATGTGTTATGCTTATTAATGTTAATCTAAATGAAAACAAAAACACAATAATGAAACATTAATCTAAAGAAAACTAACTAAAATTAAGCAAACTAATGTTCTTCAGAACCGTCCCATTTTCTCTATCTACAGTGATTCTTTTGAAGCTATTGCTCTCAGATTATGTAAGCTAGGCTTCCTTCAAATGGCAACTTGTAGAACGAGTATGCAAATGAGAATGCTTTACTATTCTATATGCTGATGAGGATGAGATTGATGATACAGATATGGACAGGGGCTGTGATTATGCACAGGGGCTGTGAATAAGAGATATCATGATTCTATTGCTGTTGCTATGATTCTAATACTATCTATGCTATGAAAGTACTCTATGAATGCTATGGATGCTATGAGATTTTCCTATAGTTTACTTGCTTAAACTTCTATATGATTTGGGGCTCCCGACAGCTGTATTTATAGATTTTTGCAGGCACAATCCCGGCTGGCAAGAATCTACGGCTGTGAGATTGTCTGGTAAGTTTGAATGGTGAGAGATGGAGAGGTTGAGAAGAAAATGGGGAGGTTGAGAGAGGTTGGAGAAGGATGATTCTCGCCTTTCAACCCACGGAACAAACCCCACGTAAACGAGAAATTTAATTTTTGCTTCAAACCATTTGTTTCCTGAGTTGAAGATAAATTCCAAATTAAAATAAATTAAAATAAATTTATTTAATTATTACATTTGATTTTGATTTTGAAACTATGGAAGATCACTAAATATTTTGTAATATTTACCATGATGTGACTTTTTAGAAGAATTTGAAATATTTAAAAGATTTAATCAAATATTTTTGGAAATGAATGTATTTTTGAACTCCTAATTAGAGGAATTTTGAAATGATTTTAAGAATGAATATGTAAATTGGATTAGAGGAAATAATTAAATATTTTGGAATTTTTAATTGTAAATGATATTTAGAAGAAGAATAATATTTTAATCTTTATTTGAATAAGATATTCAAACAAAGATTATTGATAATTAATATAAATAAATCGTAATGTTTATTTAATTAATTAAGAAATGAATATGAAAAGATGATTAAATAAACTTATTTATTTAATTGAAATGAAAGAATGAAGAAATATAAATAAATTATTTATATTTATTTATACGCAGATAGAATTCGAAGATTTTAATTAAATATTAAAAATATTTAATTAATTACCAGACAATATGATGTGACCATTTTAAGGTGTATACAAACAATGCAAACTCTGATCCCATGGGGAATTCGTTACCTCTGATGAAAATTGGCCCTTTCCCAACTTCTATGATGCAAGATTGATGTGTGATAAAGAGTGATCCACTTTGTTGATGCTTGATGAGTGCTCCAATAGAAAAATCTGCATAACCTAGCTATGAACTCAATGATAATGGATGAAAATTGCTAATGATTTGAGCATAATAAGTTTACTCAAATTGTGGATGGATCAAATGAAGGATGAGCTC
>VDFB02280954.1:0-36606 GCA_007258455.2 Sequoia sempervirens | reverse complement strand
AATTGTAGCTATTACGATTTCTGTTTTGGTTAGATTATGGTTGAGTTAAGAGAACTTTTCATTATCTTCCTGTAGCATAGGTAGAATTTCCAAGTAGTTATTTTCAATAGGTTGTGACTGAAACTGGTTCTTAGTGCACATATAGTGCCGCTCCATTTAAAGTTTATGTTCCCTGGTTTGACAAGTAAATGAATGACCACAAAGAGGTATTAGTCACCTGCTAGAATGTCCAATTCCCAAGATAGGTTTTTCCGTGATTTTCATATCCTTTTGTAGGCGCGACCAAAAACCACCATGGTTTCACCAAACAATAGGCATCAATAAAACCTATAAAAATTGATGCCTACCTCCTTGAAATGGTCAAAAAATACCAAAAAGATCCTCTTACAGATGCTCTTACACCTGTCATAAGGCATCTTTCATGCATGAGCACCTGGGGTCCAAAAATAGAATATTTTGTCATAGGAATCTGTCATACTGTCATAGCATCTTATGAAAAATATCATGCATGTCATAGATGCTCTTAAAACACCCTATTTTGACCCAACAACCTTATTTTAGAAGATTCCAAGGTGGGACGCCTAGTTATTTTGTCCTTTTCCAAAAGGATAAATGGTAACGGTAACACTGCATTTACATTGTCTCTTTCACCACCGTTGGTAAAACAGTTTCACCTCTTATGGGTAAATGTACAAAACACTTTAGGAGAATAATAAATTAAAGGATTTACAAGGTTTATGACAACTAAATCCTAACAACACCTGCTCCATCGTGTTCTCCCTTACCATGACTAGCTTCAAAAAAACCCCATATGTGTTGGATATTATTTTCCTTATGAAATCTACATAACCAATAAAACATTCTAGCATTTTTGAATTGACCCGTGCAATTGTCTGACCATATGAGATGTTCTAGCATTTGAATTCCTCTCTTTTAAATTTCTATAAAATATATCGAAACAATATTGAACAAACTCAGATGAATGTAATCGATTATCACTTACATAAAAATGGTACTCTAAAAAAAAAATTCTATTATCTTCTCTACTATCATCTGCATGTCTATAAACAATATGAAAAAATATAGCTACTTGCACTGGATTATAATACTATGATTGAATTTCTTCTTGTGGAGCAAGAGTATAATTTTCAGCAAAATCAACAATTGACAATATAGTTCCAATTGGGAATATGTTTTTACATAAACAAAATTGATTATAAGCCAATGAGCATATTAAGAGTGTTGAACATATTTAGGTACAATCTTATCTTTAAATTCTTTAATAAATTCATGCAGACTAAATTTTTCCACACTAAGCTCACAACGTTTTTGAATTTTTCCATCTTTTAAAGAATACTCAACATTTTTAATTTTTTTTACATCCACCAATTTTTTTCCAAATTCATCTAAACTACTTTCATGTATACATTCTCCTAATAATGAAAAGTTACAACATCTATTGCATTCTCCAGAAATACATGCTTTTAAATAAAATAATTTTCTATTAAAGGGTTCACAAAACAAACCTGCTATAAAATCTTTGATTCTTTAAGGTGGCATATTAATATAACAAATGTCCTGCATAATTTGGTTAGCATGCAAAGTGCATTGTATATATTGAAAACTATCATAATAATAACAAAATTGTACATGATTTTTACAACAACAAGAGATTCGTTGCTTATTAATTCTAACATACCAAGGTTTACACTTTTTAAATGATCTTTGACTTATGTTAATATTCAATGGTAAGATTGAAGCATCTAATTTTTTTTTATATAATTCAGTTTGAGTCATATCTAAGAGATGCTTTGGATGAGGTCCACAAATTTTGGAACCCACCCTTAATTTTAAGACATCTCTAATGTTAGGTGATACTCTTGTATTATCATGCCAAAATTTATCAATTAAAGATTTAGTTTCATTAGTTATTTTCATGTCTGATCTTGGGAGTCTACCACTAAAACTCCAACATTTATTAATTGGATCATTTTCAATACTTTCTCTTCTTTTAGCAGCTCTTATCAAAGTTTTAGGATTTACTTAACATTCTTTTATTTAAAGTTGCTTTATCAACTAGACCAGTTGTTATTGCACGACGAGTTGCATTCTTATCTTTAGATCAACTTTTCTTACCTATAAAATTAATATTATTAGCAACACTAGATATGACTTGTTCTACTGAATCATCTTTCTTTTTTGATTTTACAAAAATACCTAATTTTTCATCACTTTTCTCATTTTCGACATTCTCATAAATTGCACCATGAGTTGACATTGGAATCCTAATTTCATTCTATAAAAATATATATATTCTATTTCCATAAGTTCTATTTTTTCTCCAAGAAACTTTACCGTGAAGGTTATCTAGCACATCTTTTTCAATTGTAAAAAAAATATTTTCACCTTCATCCATACAAAGGGTTTCATTTTCATTCACACAAGGGGTTTCATTTTCATTTTCAAATGTAAAAGGGATTTCATTCTCATTTTCATCAATATGAGGGATTTCATTCTCATTTGAATTCTCATAAGATATAATTTCATCATTTTTTTGTTTTTGAATTGTTTCAACCCTAGAATTATTGATATCATCAATGGTGTATCCAAATTCACCTAAACAAGCAAGATAAATAATATCAAGATTTGGGTTTGAAAACATACCTGGATAGATTATTTGAATAGGTGCATTTTCCATATCATTAGGAGGTGGATTTGAAGACATACCTGAAGTTGTTTGCATAGGTACTATTTTCATATCATTCAAAGTTGAAGCTGAAGGCATAGTTGGGTTTATCTCCATAATTGCATTTTCTTCCATATTCACCATCTCAACATTTGCATTGTCTACATTGATTTCATCATTCATGGATTCCTCTTCAACATTTATGAAACTAGATGCTTCCAAATTTTTCATTTGATGAATCCTTTCTCTTTTATCCCTTTTTCTTTTTTCCTCCATTTCTTTATTTGCTTGAATTTCTTCGGGTGTCATTAACTTACTACATTTTTTTCTTTGTCTTTGCTTTGATCTCATGGTTACCAAACTCTCCTTGATCACCAAACAAATGATTCAAGTAAACCTATTTTTAAATTTTCATCTCCTTCAAATATTCAAATAAAATTATGTAGTATGAAGATCCTTTCTTCTATAAACTTTGAAGTACAAAAACATCATGAATACATCCAAAACTTCTTTTTTTCCAAATATTTTTGTAAAATGTTCTTGTACTTGATTCCACTTTAGAAAATTCAAATTGCACTTGTCTCTTCCAACAATTTGAATAGAATATGCCCTTCACAAGACAAATTTGCAATAAAAAATGCGAAAAATGGAGCTTTCAAACCGTACTGCAGAAAAGGAATGTTGCAAAAAAAATGTGTTTTATTAGTATTTTCCAAATTAGTAAAAAAAAATTATATAAGAAACGTGTATGTGCTATAAAACGTATGTGTGTTCTATTTTAGGAATGAGTATGTGTTATATAACACATACATGTTACCTTTACCCAAAGGGTAAATAGATAATGCGTATGCGTTATGAAACACGTACGTGTTTCATTTAAATAATGTGTACGTGTTATTTAAAAATTGAATTCCAAATCCACATGTAGCCTTGGTTTTAGGACCAAGAAAGGCTCGGCAAACTAAGTCTTAACATTTGACCTGCAACTAAAAAACTATAGCAGACTGAAGAAGAATGTCCAACTTTGGCAATATGGTTGATGGGCGTTTTTTTTGAATCAATCTATAAAATTAAAACCCATTAGGGAACATGATGTATAGTTTCTAAATATATAATTTTAATTAAGATTGGATTATGTTTGTTATTTTTTAATTAATTTCTAAGAAAACTAATCCTTAAACTTGAAATATCAACCTTTTTTTTTTTAATAATTTTTTTTTGGTTAAGTTTCTTGTAAAAAAAATTGTATGGCATCAATCTTCAGATAATTCTCTACACAATGAAAAAAAAGATTCAAAAAATGTTCATTTTAGGTCCAATTATGTTGTCCATACACATTGATTTTTAAAAACAACAATTAAGGCCAATAAAAATTCAATAAAAAAAAATATTCAACAAAAAATTACAAAAAAATTCCTCATCAATATTCATGTTGTTAGCTCTCTTTCCCCAAAAGGAATTAGCAAAATAATTTTATTTGGGTCAAAAAGTGGTGTTTGTACAAGTGCATGGTATGGTAAAAAATGACTTTTAAAAAATGATTTTTATAGCTCCCTATAAAAATTTAATTTCTATAATCTGGGTATTTGAATAATTTACGTATTTGGAAACTAGATTCCAAATTCAAAATTTCGTATTACTAACTTTTTTTAAGATTCTTTGTGTAAGTGCCTCAAATTTTTAGTCCAAGTGTGAAAAATTCTGAAAACTAGCAAAAGCACTTCCACTTTTTGAGCTTTTTGTGGACCCAACTTCTTGCATCAGCCCAGATACCATTAAACCCTTAAACCCTATACCTTATACAATTAACCTTGGACACTTTTCTACCTTGAACATTATCCCTCAACCTTCAAACCTATAGCCTATACCCTATACCATCAACCCTATACTTATGCCCTAAACCCTCAACCCTCATCCATAGGGCTTATACCCTCAACCTTAAACCATAGACCCTATATCTTACACACACAACCTTGAACATTATCTCTCAACTATAAAATCTCAATCTTCTACCCTAATCCCTCAACCCTCAACCCTATACGTTAAACCCTCAACCCTCAACCCTTAAACCTCAACCCTTAAACCCTAAACCCTTAACCCTCAACCCTAAAGCCTCAGCCCTCAACCCTTAAACCTTCAACCCTAAAACCTCTACCCTCGACACTGTGCCTTAAAACCTAATCCCTCAACCCTTAAACCCTTAATCCCTCAAACCTTAAACCCTTAAACCCTTAACTATCAACCCCTAGATACCCTTAAACCTTAGCCCTATACACTAAACCTTGGACACTCAACCTTGAACATTATCCCTGCCAAATTTAAACCTCTACCCTAAATTCTATACCCTCAATCTTTTATAAGTATTCCTAAATCCTCAACTCCTCATCCATATTCTTTATAATTTTCAACCTTAAACCCTGAACCTATATCTTAGAAACTCAACCTTAAACATTATTCTCTCAATCAGAACTTTAATCTTCCAATTCCTAATCCTACTTATACTCCAACTTAACCCTCAAATCTATAACCCTAATCCTCAACCCTATACTGCTAAACTATCAACCTTAACTCCTCAACCCTCCTAATCCTTCAACCTTTCAACCATGTTCATCAACTGTAAAATTCTGCTAACCTCTAAACCTCAAATTTAAACTCCTAAATCCATTAACTCCTCAAATCCTGTAAAAGCTCTAACTCCTAAACTCTTCAACTCCTAAACTCCCTCTACCATATCATAATGGCAAGCCTAAAACCATAATCCTTAACTCCTAATCCTCAAACTTTAAACCTCTAAACCTCTATAATTCTATACACTTAACCTTGACACTCAACTTTAAACATTATCTCCTCAAATCTTCAAAACTCTCTAATTCTATACCCTATACCATCAACCCTATACTTATAACCTTAACCCTCAAACCTCATCCATATGCCTTATACCCTCAACCTTAAACCCCAAACCCTATATCTTAGACACTCAACCTTGAACATTATCCCTAAACTATAAAATCTCAACCCTCTACTCTAATCCCTCAACCCTATACCTTAATTCCTCAACCCTCAACCCTAATCCTTCAACCTTCAACCCTTATAATCTCAACCCTTAAACCCTGAACCCCTCTACCATATACATTAAACTCTTAACCCTAATACATCAACCCTATACCTTAAACCCTAATCTCTTAACACTCAACCCTTAAACTACACACAGGCATTAAGTTTTAACCCCTTTAGGTTCATAAACCTTGGGTTCTTTTTAACTTTAAAGTTTTAAACCTCAACCCTAAACTCCTAATCCTTTTAAATCTCTAAACTCCTATCCCAAAGCCCTCCCCAAATCCTCTAACCTTAAACCCTAAACCCTATCCCTAAATGCTCTACCCTTGAAACAATACCTTAAACCCTAATCCTTCAACCCTTAAACTCTTAATCCCTCAAACCTTAAACCCTTAAACCCTAAACTCTCAACCCCTAGATACCCTTAAACCCTTAAACCCTATACCCCATACACTTAACCTTGGACACTCAACCTTTAACATTATCCCTCATCCTTTAAACCTCTACCCTATACCCTATACCCTCAACCCTATATTTATTACCTAAACCCTCAATCCTCATCCATATGCCTTATACCCTAAACCCTATATCTTAGACACTCAACCTTGAACATTATCCCTCAACTATAAGCTCTCAACCCTCTACCCTATACCCTCAACCATATACTTAAGCCTTAATCACTCAATCCTCAACCATATACCTTAAATCTTGAAACCTACACTGAAAAACCCTCATCTCTATGCCCTATAACCTTTCCCTTATAACCTAAACCTTGAATATTGTGCCTCAACCCTATACATAAAACCTCAACCATATACGTAAAACCTCAACCATACACTCTCAACCCAAGTCACCCTATGCCTTACATACCCTCAATCCATATCATAAACCCTAAACCCAATATCGTAACCCCTAATCCCTATACCTTACACACTTAGTCTTATACACTCAACAGGCTGAATACTATCCCTCAACTGTACCCTCTACCCTCTACCCTCAACCTATTAGTTAAGCCCTAATCCCTCAACCCTATACCTTAAACCCTAAACCCTAAAACCTCAACCCTCAACCCTAAAAACTATACGCGGTCAGGTCCTTATATACCCTAATTGCAAAACTCTTACATACATACATACATACATACATATAGGAATACATACATACATGCATACATACATATAGGAATACATACATACATACATACATACATACATACATACATACATACAAACATGCATACATATATACATACATACAAGCATGCATGCATGCATACATGCATACAAGCATATATACATACATGCAACCATACATACATACATACATACAAGCATACATTAATACATACATACATATAGGCATACATACATACATACATACATAAATACATACATGCATACATACATGCGTACATACATACATACATACATATATACATACATATATACATACAAACATGCATGCATACATACATGTGTACATACATACATACATGCATGCATCAAACATACTTAAAAAACTTGAACATAAAACATTCCAAGCAAGACATAATGTGAGTGTTTTATAACGTGCTTGCGTTATGTCAAACTTGACAAACATCAGGTAAAATTTTGCAAAAAGAGAAAAACATGCAAAGCAAAACATAACGCAAGTGCATTATAATATACTCACAATATATGTTGGTTTTGGAATCCCCAAGCCTTAGGCTTGGGATTTTCTTTACAACCCAAAGGCTTGGAGTGCCTTCCCAACGTCCAAAGATGTGTTTTTGCATATTCTACCAGATTTTGCATAATCTTCTTTGTGTTAACTATTATGTTTGCATGTGCTTCAAGGTAAAATAAATAAAACACCTAGGTAATGTTAGGCTTTCTCTTAGCTATTTAACGATGTAGTTTTTTTCACATTTTGACAATGTTAAGCCTATCATCTTTAATTTCTTTTGTTTGTGTGTCTATTTTTTTGGAAAAAACCAGTGTTTGGTATTTTTTCTTTATAAATTAACCATTCATTGAAATTTCAAATAAATTACATTTTCATAAACTAGACTCCATTCTATACACATTAAAAAAATGATTTTCAATTAGTTTTCAAATTTTATAGGGGTAGCATGGCCAAAGTTTTATTTTTTAGGGTGTGCCCACTTTGAAAATTAGTAAAAAATAAAATATTCATTAAAAAATTATCAGAAAAATCGAGCATAAACTACATGTTGTTAGCTAATTTCTCACTGAAGCGATTTTGAAAATACCAAAAAAAAGTTAACCTTTTGAGGGAGCCAAAAAAACATTATGTTATGTTTTTTGACAAAAATAGCACCACTTTCTGTGGCTCCTTTTTTTGAACCCATTAATCTAGACCATTTAAAAAAAATAGTAGTTTGGAAAGTAGACTTGAAGCACTACAAACATTGTTTTTGTTGCATCTTAAAATTTTGAGTGTAACTATGCTCAATTTCTCATCCAACGTAAGTATTTCCTTATTTCAAAAAAAAAATTGCCACTTAAGACCCCTTTTTGGCCTCCATATTCCTACACTTACCCCATATTGGTTTGGAGTCTTCCATTCCAAACTTCTTCAACATTTCTTTGGCATACTTTGACTTTGAAATGAATATGCCTTTATCTATTTGATTGATTTGTAGCCCAAGGAATAAAATCATCTCCCCAAACATAGACATCTCAAAATATTTTTGCATCTCTTATGCAAACTTCTTACATATACATTCATTGCCTCTAAAAATTATGTCATCAACATACACAAATATAATCAATATTTTACCTTTTTCAAACTTAAATTAAAGATTACTATATGTGGTACCTTTATTGACTCCTTGTTGTATTAAATACTTGTCCAACCTTGCATACCAAGCTTTGGGAGCTTGCTTCAATCCATACAATTCCTTCTTCAATTTGTAGAACATATTAGGTTTATTTGATAATTGAAATCTTTTTGGTTGTTTCATGTATACTTCTTCTTCAAAATCTCCATTCAAGAAAGCATACTTCACGTCCATCTGATAAAATTTGAAATCCTTTTGTGTCGCAAAAGATAAAAACATCCTAATAGCTTCCATTCTTATCACTAAGGAAAATGTCTCTTCAAAATCTATTCCTTAAACTTGTGAATAAACTTTACACACAAGCCTTGCTTCATTCCTTACTGTTACCAATTTTTCCCTACAGCTCAATTGGTGGAGTTGATTAAATTTTGTTATACCTTAAAGTGAGAGGTTCAATTATTTTTGCATGTGCATTAAGTGTTGTTTGCACTATATTTATCGAGTACCAGTTGTACAAGTGTTATAAGGAAACTAAATTTCAGAAGTATTGCTCAATTCTTTGCAAACCAAATGGAGTACAAAACTGAATATACAAATGATTAAGCATATCAATTGCTTTCATTTATTTCATGATGCCATTGACATTACAATATTTCATTTGATTGCAAGAATGAAAATGTTGTTACATTTTTTGCAATTTGATGCATTTCTTTTCAGAATGAAAAGCAAAAAAAGAAATTAAAGAATCCACACAAGTCATAGATGTCACTATCATAATGCATCATGAGGAGCATGCTACACTATTGAAGATGTAGGAAAAGAAATCACATAAGCATGAACATAATCATCATTTCCTGTGCTTTTGGTCGATGCAGAAGTGGTGCACCATCCTTCGTCCTCAAGCTCCGATCGACTTGTAAGAGAAGAGAGGGGTTGTTAGAGCTCCGACTATGAACATTCCTATATGAACCACCAACAATAATGTAAAATTTTGCTAACGATACATTGAAAAAATTACAAAAATGGGAGATGGATAGAAGAAAAGAAGGAAACATCATAATAATTTATTTTTTTTGCTAACATTGTTTGTTTCCTTGTGCAAGTATAGGAAAAATCATGAAGCTAATCATCTTATGAATACATAAGGCATGTGGAGTAAAACGGGCTCCCACAAGGGTAGAGCTTGGCATGTTGTCCCTCAGCATCAAATGAGGGTTGAATAGAGAGGTATAATTTTCATGCTCAATGGAATAAATACATTTCAATTATCACAGTAATCAAGCCCATTTTTCACTCATAGCAATCAAATCTAATAATAGTGAAGTGAAATATATGAGTAAAAATGAAATCAATTCAAAAACAGGATCAACAAGTATTTCATTTCCTTTTAAAGTGAACATGCATACATAATTGCCTTGTCTCAAATCATCAGGTTCAACTGAAACAATGGATAAGCTTTAGAATATCATAAGAAAGTGCTCTTATTTCAAAAAATCCTCATTATTACTGCCTAGAAGGAGCATAAAGACTGGAACAAATTTATACTTTAACAGAGAATGATTCATAATTCAAGCTAGGTAAAGAGTGAAGGCATGAAGAGCACCTTCAGCATGACAAAGTTTCTGAAATGAATGTAGCTCGGGACAACATCCCTTAGAAGCAAAAAAAAAAAAGCATAACATTCTGATTTTTCTTTTGATATTATTGCAAGAATCAGTGCTCTAGGAGGAAAAATTCATGGTGGATGATTTCATCAGTATGATTGATGCTAAGAAATAGTGCTCATGCTCATTTTCAGAATACAACTTCGACGGTGAACTTGCAATGATACTTGCAGGTATATTTTCTTTTCAGAAGCAGGCACACTATGATAAAGTTTTTTTTATGATAAACAAAATCTTAACACCTGAAAGGGAGTTTTACTTATTCTTTCATAGAAAGTGGGATCACAATGCACAACATACAATCATCAAAGCAACAGGGCATTCTTGATATGAATTGGTACTATGTTGTTATGAAAGATGTTAAATGAATGTTATTCATTATGGGTTAAGCCCAGAAGATGGAGAGTTTTTTCTTCTATTTTTTACAAATTCCCATATGATATTTCAATTTAAAATATAGATTCCTCCTTGCTACAATGAACCCATATGAGGGCTTTTGTCAGAAATAAAAAAAATCCATGTAATAATATTATGGGTTGAGCTCGAGTTTTGGAGAGGTCAAGGATAAGCATTATTTCTTCAAAATACCATAGGATATTTTTCTAGAAATAACAAATACATGTAATACATGTTGTGGGTTGAGCCTAGTAGATACAAGAAAATGCAAAAATGTACAAGGATTTTTCTGCATTAGAAAACTGAGTTTCTCTTTTGAGATTGTGTGAAGATAATGGGAAATACAGTAACTTCAAATGCTCGAAATGGACATGACAGGTTGCGCATGGAGAAGTCTTCCTTCTTCTTAAAGCTAGAATATCCATATGAGAGTTTGAGTAGAAAATGCAAACGAATAAGAAGAAAGCCATTTTAAAGTTGTGACAACATTTCAAGTTCACAAAAGTGTAGATTGAGAACATACATGACATGGCTTGTGTGATGACCTGCAAATTTATAAATAGAAATCCTCTTTTGCAGAAATAAAAGCTTTCATAGGCTTTCTTTTGAGTGGGAAGCAAACAAACAAATCAAACTTACCATTTTATGCTTGAGAGAGGAACAAGCATGCTGCAACCAAGCTCTCACAGAGCTTCCAAATGCAAGGTCAAGCTCACTCTCATGGCAACCAGTGAGAAAGGAGAATACATAAATTCAAAGATGCGTCATAAAATATGTTATAGTCGTGGCCTGTGAGGCTACTTTTCTCATCAAAAAGACCCAAGGAACAATGAAAATGTCATTCAAAAGTTACCATGAGTATTGGAGGCCAAGTATCCTCAAAATGAAAGGATTGGAGGCTTGAATGGAGTCTCAAAACTGAAACCCTAGCATGGTGGTGGAACATTTTCCTCTCAACGGAGCTGTCTTTCCAAAGTGGAAAAGTGTGAAATGGTGATTTTAGGGTTTGCATTGAAGTTTTGTTCTTCTTCTTCCCTAATTCGAAATTAGGGTTTGCCATAGTTTAAATTATCAAACTTAATGCAATTTCTTAGATGGCCAAATTTCTTCATGCCTAGGTTCTTAAGTTAGGTTTTGATTTATTCCCAAGTGCCTTGGTTTATTGATTTTGAAGAAATCAATTAAATATAAATGTTGAAAACATTGGTGCCTTGGAGAATATTTTCATGCCTTAGGTACTTTTCTTTTATTGATTTTTTTAGAAAATCAATTGGGATGAGATAATGCAATGGTGGAGATTAATATGCATTATTTTTATGATTTTTTCTAAGAAAAATAAAAATTATAAAGGAGATTAAGTTGTATTTTTGCAAATATTTCCAAATCTTAAATTGAAAAATTAAGTCAAATTGAGAAAATATAAAAGCTCCAGATCTTGTAAAGGAGGAATAAAACAATGCTTTATAAATTGTTTTATTTCTTTGTTATTTTTAGCATATTGGTGAGTGATTTTTTTTCTTGGTCAGATTTGAGCTTCTTGGTGAAGAGATAAGGTGTTTTATTTGCTTTTAAAGCAGATTTCACCTATTTTTAGAGGCTTTAGGGTATGCACATGCAAAAAGTGTGAATTTTTCACTTTTTTACCTCATTTTTGGGCAATTTTAGATGCTTTTCCTTGAGCTTTCTTCTTGAGCTCGGATTAGGGTTTTGAGATATATCTTGAAGAAAAACTTAGTGTTTATCTAAGTTGGGATTATGGTTTCTTGCTCTAACAGATTATGAGAGCTTTTAAACCTTTTGTACTTAGTTATAGACTTTGGCATACTCCTTCAATTCAATAAAAACAACATTCCTATCTTCATTTTTTGTCTCTATTTGCAGTTTTAGTATGATGTCTACATTGTGATTTTGTTTATAGATCCTTTTCATGTCCTATTATTGCATATCATTGATACAAAAAGTTCATTTAATGCAGGTTGCATGCTGTGTTTAAGTCTAAACCTTCATGCAAATCAATTATGTATTGGGTGTTCATGAGAGATTGTGGATTCATTGTTGTTTTTTTTAATACTATTTATGGGTAGAATATCAAAGTCACCAATACGTTTTTTGGAATCATATTAGATAATTTTTACATTCCAATCATATTTTCTATCCCTTTTCCCAGAAAATCATTTAGAATAGGATTCGTCATTCAGAGAACCAACTCACTCTGGAGATTCCATTTTCACATAGATCACCCACATCTGAAAAGGGTTTCCATGTTTCATCAGATATTTTGATTTATGCAAATCTAACAAATGGTGCATATCTGATTGAAAACAGTTTTTGGCACACCAAGTGGGACTTTGAAAGTTTGTTTCAGAGGAAAATTTCAAGATTTTAAGTTGTTGTTTTGGTATGCACAATAGAGCTTCAACCTTTGTAGGTGGAAAACAACATACCTAGTGACTTTATTCTCTTATTTTCAAGCAGATCTAGTGTGAACAACACACAATAGTCCACATACTGAAGGGTTGGGTATTTCTTCAGTATTTTCATCCTTTGGAAGAAAAATCATCAAACACCATGGCGACTCTAGGGAGCTTTTTCTGGTTTCAAATGATCAAGTGTTGGTATGCTCTTTAAAGATTTTTATTTTTTCTTATTTTTTAGCCTTTGAATGAACAAGCATGTCAATATTCCATGATAATATGACATACCATCCACCATATCATGAAAATCAGGATTGCTTCTCCATCTTCATATCAACCATATTAGCATAATCATGCTACCAGTTTTGATTCCATGACTTCTCAAAACCAGCATACCCAATATAGTTACCACCCACCCACCCCTACCCATTTTTCATCTATCCCTCATATGTTCAAAATCAGTCCCAAGAGATTCAAGACTTGAGCTTCAGAGATATGTGAAATAGAAAATCAAAAGCAGTACGATGCACACCAAGGGGAGATTGTAAGTATAAAGAGCACGTTGCTTGATTACATGACTTAGCTGGAGGAGATCAAGAAGCAACATGAGCATAATTAGCACCAGTAGGAGCTAGCTTATCAAGCCTATCTTCATGAGCAGGAGCTAGAAGCGCAAAGAACACAATTTAAGGAGGATTTGGAGAGGGAGGCAGTTGCACAAGTGAAGCTTATGCTTTATTAGTTTCAAAGGAATGAAGCCCAAACAACTCATGCCATGTTAGGAAACCCTATTCAAGAAGAGGTTCGTGAATTTAAATTCCCAAGTTTTATGAAAAATGAGCCTCCTAACCCTCCTAAGATAAAATTCATGGTTTTAGAGATCCTTTACCTTTGCAAGAACCTAGGTTGGAACATTCTAAACTTGTTATGCTTCAAAACCAACCTATTGAATAACCTTTTCCTCTCCAAGAAATTGGTTTTGAATGCAAACAAACTCCTCAAAAAATCAAAATCCCAAGTTTCAGAATTTTTTATTTTTCTGAGGAGCCTATTGGCATTCGAGATCAGTCCATTAGGAAACAACCTCTTTTTCTCCAAGAAACTCCAAAAATTCCCCAAGTTTCCCAACTAGATAAATTTGATTGTCCTGCCACTATTTTCCTTTATGAGAATAGACCTATTGTCTTACAAAATGACTCATGCACCATGGAAGAAGCTAGAAATGTAAATTTATTGCATATAGCTATGGAGGAATATCAGTTAGAGCAAAAAAAGATCGAACCAGAAAGGACTTCTCATGGTGAATCTATCAATGTTTTCACTAGAGAGCTTCCTTGTTTGTTAAAGGAGGATAATTTTTTGGAAAATCAACTAGTGCAAGAGGCTAATTCACAGCAAAAGGTTCTTGTTGATTATTCCCTTTTATTAGTTGATCACATGAGTGCCGCATGTACAACAAGGTTTGATTCATTGGAGCAACAGAATATCGATGATTATTTTGAGGTTTCCAGTTGGTACAGTGATGAGGAGGCTATGGCTAAAGAGCTACAAACTCCAGATCAAGGAATAGTTGATAGTTCACAAGTTGTGACTGATTTATTTGATGAATTACCATTTTTTTTTAAAGATAGCACGCAGGTCCCCAACTTACCCATTGATTTGGGACAACCAAAAGGTATTACCGAAAATGATGTACAGTTGATTCATAAGTGCAAGGATGAGGTTGAAACCTCAATTCAGTTTGAGGAGCAAAGTGACACTCTTGTTTCCAAATCTAGCATGCTTGATTGTCAAGACCCTGATTGTTTAATAGCTTGTAGGTATATTGCCACTCTATTGAATTCTTGTAGTCACCAAATGCCTAGTTCTAAGCAGCAAAATGATGAAAGCCATTTAGGAAAAATATTGGTCCATAAGCAAATAAATTAGGGCATCTCGGTTGTGGATGAGCACGAGGTTGAATGCATGATTCAACCAAGGCAAGAAGAAATTGTGGTTGGTGAGGCAATTGACAAGAGTGGAATCAAAGGAAACAATTCCAATTTTGTCTTGTCGATCGCATGTCCAATTAGACACATTGCTAAAATGGAGGCTAACAAGAAGGTTCCCATCATGGTTGAGTCCAAGCATGGAAGTACGGCTGAAGGAGAACAAACTCAAGTCACTTTTCCACTTCAGGTTATTAATGATTATATTCCATATGAAGAGGTTAGTAAGCTTGTATATGTTGTTCAAGGTGTGGTATAACGATCTCATGGCATTTCATCCTTTGTTATTTTTCATGTAGTTGTCCAAAATCATGTCCAACATCAAATATTATGTAGAAAGGGAAGCTATTTCACCCAATCAATGAATGGTTTTGTTTGACCAACTACTTTGGTTGGTTAGAGTAGGTTAGAGTTAGTGTTTTCCACAAATAAGTGTGTTATGCACATTCCATTTCAGTAGTTTTCTTTTCCCTGAGCATTGTTGCACATTTTTTGGTTAGCCATCAGGGCCTATTAGTTTTCTTTCTATAGTGTTTATTTTTGTTTTGTTGTTGTTTGGAGTATTGTTGTTCGAATTTCTGAGTTTCATGAAGGGGCAGATTTGACTTTGCACAAAATGAGGTTTTAAAAGGAAACTGGTCTAATGCTTAGATGGAAAGCATTTAACGGAAATCGCCAAAAGGTTAACAATTTTTCAATGTACAACTCAATTGGTGGAGCTGATTAAATTTTGTTATAACTTAAAGTAAGAGGTTCAGTTATTTCTGCATGTGCATTAAGTGTTGTTTGCACTATATTTATCGAGTACCAGTTGTGCAAGTATTTTGAGGAAACTGAGTCTTAGAAGTATTGGTCAATTCTTTACAAACCAAATGGAGTACAAAACTGAATATACAAATGATTAAGCATATCAATTGCTTTCATTTATTTCATGATGCCATTAACATTACAATATTTCTTTTGATTGCGAGAATGCAAATGATGGTACGTTTTTTGCATTTTGATGCATTCTTTTCAAAATGAAAAGCAGGAAAAGAAATTTAAGAATCCACACAATTTGTGGATGTAACTATCATAATGCATCATATATTAGCTACCACAGCGATAGGAAAGAAATCATATGGGCAATTCATAATCATCATTGCCCTGCTTTCTATCGATGCGTATGGTGTACCATCCTTCAATTTCCGATCGACCAGAAGAGAAGGAGAAGTCGTTGTGAGCTTTACGGAACATCTCAAGGCAAACCCCAAACGTCGGACACGTAAAAATTCTTAGTTGACCATACTAAAATGCAGTTTACAAAACATGAGTGATGATAGCTGTTGAAGGAAACATTATTATAATAATATATTGTTTTACTAACATTTTTCCGGGTGCAGAAAACCATACCGATCATCTTGTGAAGACAAAAGGCATGTGGAGTAAAACGGGCTCCCACAAGGGTAGAGCTTGGCATGTTGTCCCTCAACATCAAATGAGGGTTGAATAGAGAGGTATAATCATCATGCTTAATGGAATAGATACATTTCAATTATCAAAGTAACCAAGCCCATTTTTCACCCATAGCAATCAAATCTGATAATAGTGAAGTGAAAGATATGAGTAAAAATGAAATCAATTTAGAAACAGGATCAAGTATTTCATTGGCTTTTAAAGTGAACATGTATACATAATTGCCTTGTCTAAAATCATCAGTTTCAATTGAAACAATGGATAAGCTTTAGAATATCATAAGCAAGTGCTCTTATTTCAGAACATCCTCATTATTACTGCCTAGAAGGACCATAAATATTGGAACAAATTTCTACTTTAATAGAGAATGACTCATAATTCAAGCTAGGTAAAGAGTGAAGGCATGAAGAGCACCTTCAACATGACAAAGTTTCTTAAATGAATGTAGCTCGGGACAACATCCCTTAGAAGCAAAACAAAAGCATAACATTCTAATTTTTCTTTTGATATTATAACAAGATTCAATGCTTTGGGAGGAAACATTCATGGTGGAGGATTTCATCAGTATGATTGATGCTAAGAAACAGTGCTCATACTCATTTTCAGAATACAACTTCAACGGTGAACTTGCAATGATACTTATAGTTATATTTTCTTTTCAAAAGCAGGCACACTGTGATAAAGGTTTTTTTATGATAAAAAAAATCTTAACACCTAAAAGGGAGTTTTACTTATTCTTTCATAGAAAGTGGGATCACAATGCACAAAGTACAATCATCAAAGCAACAGTGCATTCTTGATATGAATTGGTACTATGTTGTCATGAAAGATGTTAAATGAATGTTATTCATTATGGGTCAAGCCTAGAAGATGGAGAGTTTTTTCTTCTATTTTTTACAAACACCCATATGATATTTCAATTTAAAATACAGATTCCTCCTTAATACAATGAACCCATATGAGGGATTTTGTCAGAAATACAAAAATCCCATGTAATAATATTATGGTTCAAGCTGAAGTTTTGGAGAGGTCAAGGATAAGCAATATTTCTTTAAAATACCATGGGATAGTTTTCCAGAAATAACAAATACATGTAATACATTGTGGGTCGAGCCTTGTATAGACAAGAAAATGCAGAAAATGTAAAAGGATATTTTCTTCATTACAAAACATAGTTTCTCTTTTGAGATTGTGTGAAGATAATGGGAAATACAATAACTTCAAATGCTTAAAATGGACATGATAGGCCGCGCATGGAGAAGTCTTCCTTCTTCTCAAAGCTATAATATCCATGTGAGTTTGAATAGAAAATGCAAATGAAGAAGGAGAAATCCATTTTGAAGTTGTGACAGCATTTTGAGTTCACAAAAGTGCAGATTGAGAACAAACATGGCATGACTTGTGTGATGGCCTGCAAAGTTATAAATAGAAATCCTCTTTTGCAAAAATAAAAGCTTTTGTAAGCTTTCTTTTGAGTGGGAAGCAAACACAGAAATCAAACTTACCATTTTATGTCTGAGAGAGGAACAAGCATGTTGCAACCAAGCTCTCACAAAGCTTCCAAATGCAAGGTCGAGCTCACTCTCATGGCGGCTAGTGAGAAAGGAGAATACATAAATTCAAAGATGCATCAGAAAATATGTTATAGCTGTGGCCTATGAGGCCATTTTTCTCATCAAAAAGACCCAAGGAACAATGAAAATTCCAGTCGAAACTTACCATGAGTATTGGAGGCCGAGTATGCTCAGAATCAAAGGATTGGAGGCTCAAATGGAGTCTCAAAAATGAAACCCTAGCATGGTGGCAACACATTTTCCTGTCAACAGAGTTGTCTTTCCAAAGTGGCAAAGTGCGAAATGGGGATTTTAGGGTTTTCATTGAAGTTTTGTTCTTCTTGTGCCCTAATTCAAACTTGGGGTTTGCCATGGTTTAAAATATCAAACTTAATGCAATGTTGTAGATCGACGAATTTCTTCATGCCTAGGTTCTTAAGTTAGGTTTTGATTTATTCCCAAGTACCTTGGTTTATTGATTTTGAAGAAATCAATTAAATATAAATGTTGAAAAAATTGGTTCCTTGGAGAATATTTTCATGCCTTAGGTACTTTTGTTTTATTGATTTTTTTAGAAAATCAATTGGGATCAGATAATGTAATGGTAGAGATTAATATACATTATTTTTTATGATTTTTTCTAAGAAAAATAAAAATTGTAAAGGAGATTAAGTTGTATTTTTGTAAAGATTTCCAAATCTTAAATTGCAAAAATAAGTCAATCTGAGAGAATATAAAAGTTGCAGATCTTGTAAAGTAGGAATAAAACAATGCTTTATAAATTATTTTATTTCTTTGCTATTTTTAGTAGATTGGTGAGTGATTTTTTTTTCTTGGTTGGATTTGAGCTTCTTGGTGAAGAGATAATTGATAAGGTGTTTTATTTTCTTTTAAAGTAGATTTAACCTATTTTTGGAGGCCTTAGGGTATGCACATGCAAAACGTGTGACTTTTTTGCTTTTTTGCCACATTTTTGGGCAGATGTAGATGCTTTTCCTTGAGCTTTCTTCTTGAGCTCGGATTAGAATTTTGAGAAATATCTTGAAGAAAAACCTAGATTTTTTCTAAGTTGGGATTATGGTTTCTTTCTCTGACACATTCTAAGAGCTTGTAAACCTTTTGTACTCAGTTTCAGACTTTGGCATATCTTTAATTTATGTCTCTATTTACAGTTTTAGTATGATGTCTACATTGTGATTTTGTTTACAGATCCTTTTCATGTCTTATTATTGTAGATCATTGATACAAAAAGTTTATTTAATGCAGGTTGAATGTTGTGTGTACGTCTAAACCTTCATGCAAACCAATTATGTATTGGGTGTTCATGAGAGATTGTGAATTCATTGTTGTTTTTTTTTTAATACTGTTTGTGGGTAGAATATCAAAGTCACCATTAAGTTTTTTGGAATCATATTAGATAAGTTTTACATTCCAAAAAAAATTTCTATCCCTTTTCCTAGAAAATCATTTAGAATAGGATTCATCATTTGGAGAACCAACTCACTCTGGAGATTCCCTTGGATTTCAATATAGATTCACCTATCCAGAAAGGATTTCATGCCAACAGTATTTTTGGTTTCTGGAATCTATAAATTAGCAGCAATATTCCAATGGCACCACTGTCACTTCCATTCTCATTTAGTTTTTTTTTCATACCTCACCTTAATCGTGTCTACAGCCAGGTCTCGGGGATGCCCCAAGTATTTCTTTCTCAACCTATAAAAGTCTTCTTTCATTGCTTTCATCCAATGTTCATATTTAGATGCCTCAACCACTATCTTAGGTTCAAATTTAGAAAGTAGACACAAATTTAACTCCTCTTCAATAGCTTTCCTTCTTTTCAACACACCTTTTCTCTTGTCTCCAATAATTTATTCTTCAAAATGATTTATTTGCATATAATTGGGGGTTTTAGGGATCTTTTCTGAAGCTTCTTCCTCTTCATCCTACACTTCTTGTTCCTTAGCTTTTTCTTCTGCTTCTCTACAATCGGATTCATTTGATTCATGTCCATCTATCACCACTGAATTTTTGAAATCTTCATCAACTTTGACAATTCCATTGTCAACAATCCTTCTTAACCTTTTTGCAGTGACTGTAGTTTTCTTTATTATAATATCCAAGGAAACATACCTTAATCTGCATCTGTGCCTGACCAAAATTTCGTGCTTTCTTTCACTTCATCTCTTCTAATATAGCATTTACTTTCAAACACTCTAAAGTACTCTACAATAGGAATCCTTCCATATCACAACTCATAGGGAGTCTTTGTGTTGTTTTCTTTTGCTTGGACTCTATCAAGTATATAAACAATAGTATGAATTGCTTCTCTTAATAGACTTTTGGTAGGTTAACTTCTTTCATCATAGTCCTTGCAACTTTTGAATTTTCTTGTTTTTCCTTTCAACCGCTCCATTTTGTTGAGTCTTAGGGGAAAACAAGTGCTCTTTATTCCATGATTCTCACAAAACATGTTAAATTCATTGGAGGTGAATTATCCACCTCTGTCAAACCTCAAGCATTTTATCTTCATATCCATCTCATTCTCAACCATAACTTTAAATGCTTTGAATCTATCTAGGGCTTCAAATTTTTCTCTAAGAAAAGTAACCCATGTCATTCTAGAATAATCATCAATCAAAAGCATGAAATACCTATCACCTTGAAGAATTCTCACTATTGCAGGACCACAAAGGTTTGTATGCACCAATTCCAACAATTTGGTAGAAGATTGTTCTTTACCCTTGAAACTTCTTCTTGTTTGTTTTCCAAACTGACAATCTTTGCAAACAACATTGATAAGCATTCCAATCCTTGGAAAATCTCTCATTGTTTGAACTGAACTAATTCTAACCAAGTTATCAAAATTGATGTGACACATCCTCTTATGCCATAACCAGCTTTCATTAATCCGAGTCATAAAACAATGACCATCAACACCCTTGAGCTTATAAACATTTTCATCTATCCTCTTTGTAGCAGCAATGAAAATTCTAGACCCTTTTCCAATTTCACATCCATTGTCCTAAAACATAATAGTATATCCTTTGCTACACATTTTACCAACACTCAAAAGGTTATACCTTAAACCCTTGACATAGTAAACATCATCAGTAACATGCTTGGCATCAAAATTGATTGAACCTATTCCACAAATCTTAGCACCTCAATCATCACCAAATCTAACAATTCCTCCATCATACTTCTCAAGTTTAATAAACTTACTCTTGTCTCTGATCATATGATTAGAGCAACTATTGTCAATGATCTAATAGCTCTTATCTCGTCTAGCTTGAAAAGAAGATACCAATGTACCTTTAGTTTTATCGTTTATCTCTGGAGCAATTTCCTTCACACATCTTTCAAAGGAGTTGAAATAGATTCATCTTTTAAAGCCATGAACAAGCTTTCATTATCATAATAATCTCCATGTAATCATATTCATCATAATAAATACTTGCATCTTCTCTAACATAATAGCTTTTCTTGATCATCTACCTTTTTCCCATTTCAAGGGTCTATAGTTCTCAGTTTTGACATTTTGAAGATGCAGAAAGCAAACTGTATTGGTCACAACCTAAACATTTGAAAGGTAATTTTACCTTTGTACTTACTGGAAGTCTTTCAACTACCCCTATTAAAGTAGCTTCTGCCATCTACCAAGATCATCCCAATCTGAACCTTCAATCTTCTTTTATTTTCCAACCTTAAAAGTAGTCTCAACTTTTGCACCATTGTTAGTACCAAACTCTCTCATCTCAAATGCAGTTAAAGAGCCATACAATTGATCTCTAGAATACTAATCTAGATTTTGAGATTCCTCAATAGTAGAAACTTTATAACTATAAGCTTTAGTGAGGGTTCTAATAATTTTCTTTACCACTTTAGGTTGTTTGACCTTTCCTCCAAGACCTCTGATGGAACTCACCACTTCATCTACCCTCTGCATATAGTTTGTAATGTTTTCATCTTCAGATAGCTACAAGTTCTCAAATGTGGTTTTCAAGTTTTGCATCTTAGCTTGTTTGACCATATCATCTCCTTCATAAATACTTTCCAACTTATACCAAATTTCTTTAGCAGTTTTGAAATCCATAACTTTCATTAATTTAGAATTTGCAAGACTACTCAAGAGAACAAACCTTGCTTTACCATTTGTTTCACAAGCCTTGATCTCATCACTTGTGCTCAGTTCATTTGTAGTTATGGTCTATTGATTCTTCACTGACCATCATAAATCATATCCAAGGTATACCAAATAGCCTTCCATAATTGTCTTCCAAAATGCATACTCTGTGTCATCAAACATAGTGATCTCTTTCTTGTTCGCCATCCCAGATCTGCATTAAGTGATTAAGATTTTCTCTAAGGAACCTTGCTTTGATACCATTGTTGAATGAAAAAGACAACTAAGATGGGGGTGTATCAGTTGTACCTTAAAACTTAAAAAACCCTCATTAACATTCAGATCCATAGTCATATATTAAACCCTTAATTTGTTATGATGATTTAACATGAAAAACAAATAACAGAAACTGGAACAACTTTAACACCATGCACAAGAGAACACCATAATTACGTGGAAAACCCAAGGAGGTAAAAACCATGGTGAGGATTAACTCACAATATAAGTAATTGCAAAATTGGTTACAAAGGTTCATTTCCATAAGGGGCACACTTCCCTGAAAGGCTCATAGCCAAGGCTCACTATCAGAGTAGTAAAAGAAGATAGAGAAGAAATGTTACACAAAGAACATGATCTCAATGCAACAAATAATCCACCACAGTAGCTCCACCATCTTCATAGTCTATTTGAATGATTGCAGACACCTTCTGCTCACTGCATCTGGTAATCCAACACTTGAAAGGTTGCACTACACTTCACAATTTCGCACCTTACAACTCTAAAATTCGCATAATTCACATCGCCAACACTCACACACTACCAATTCTGTCTCCTAATAAATCAACTAATATTGAGATTCTCATTTCAACCTTTGAAACTCCTTTCTCTCAAGGTCGATGTAAATCTCAAACATGCAAATTCAAATTAGGTCAATGCCAAAACACTTCTTTGGTGGATAGAAGTGAATGTGGACCACATCAAAACTTAATTGTGACCCAAATCAGCAACACCACTTAACGACATGCTTCCGAAAACAATATTTATCCTTCGCATGTAGTGTAAACACTAGGTCGGTCAGTACTCGTGCAAACACCATTAAAATTTTAAGTACATGGTTCCTCAAACCCAAGGATGAATTGTGAACCACACACCAAACATGAGCATGATCTAGAATATTCCTCAAACATCCTAAAATCCAAGAATCTCCTTCACAACAACTTCCACCTGAAGAATGTACAAAACTAGTACACTTAGATTAATCTACCATACACTGTTACTTGAAAAAATATCTTCTGAAGCACAAAAACTTAAATACTCTTGACTAAGGTAAAATACCAACACCATCATCACACCTTTAGAATTTCAAGACCTAAAGCATAACTATGGAGAAACGTGGAGTAGGTGTAATTTCTCCCGTAACCAACCACTTACTATAAATACAACTCAATTGTATTAATGATCCAATACACCATCTCCTTTAAAATGATATAAATAATCCTTAAACACTTTACCTAAATACATGTCATTAACTCACATAGGCATATTCCTGTCCTGTGGGAGTAACCAGGAACATCTCTTGTAAATCAAAACAATACCCTAACATTACTACTTCCTTTTTTTATCAAATTCTTTTCTCAAAGGCCATAAACCAAGCACTAGGATATATCCTAAAACCTAACTTTAGCACAACTATCCATAGATAGCTTATGAACAATGCAAAGCTATTTACCCACCAAAGATAGCTGAATCGGACATGATAATGTTCCAATAAAAGCATAGACAACACCAATTGTTCATCTTCAACACCAATCTCCCTCAACACATACAATTGACACCAATCACAACACAAGCTTGTTGACATCAATGACAACACCAATCTGCACATAATTGCAACATGGCCTTGTTACTACTAGAGGTAATCCTAGGAGGAATGACACATGTAGATTCTTTTATACCCAATATTGAAGTAATGATTCCTTACACATAGACATAGCACCCTCATCCATGAATGTGTGGAAATGATTATAGAAATAATCCATTATGTAGAAACCTCCTACAAATACTACATGTTTCTCCTCTACAACCCAACAGAATTGTATCAACCATAGGTTATATATAATCCCTATTTATTAAGAAGAATGAATAAACCAATGATAAAAATTAAAAACTATCATTCCTAAAAATATTTCACATCACTTTCTTTTTGAACAAGATTCCACTTTGTTAAAACCTCACCTAAACTTTTCACCATTTCTATAACTCAAAATCCCAGAAGAATGTGGTGATATATGTCTCTAATTTTATCCCTCTTGTTGTGATGGAAACAATCCTCTATACATCCTCCATCATCGCTTCTATTTCACTTATATGTTGGTGAATTATACTTACATCATAGTCATATCACTTAGCTAGCACAATGATCATTCATGTTTCATTAAATAATATCAATATTGTCACCATAAGCTTGAGACCTATATCCTCTAGAAATACCAACTACATGCATCATCCTTGATTGGTAGATATTGTAGACTAATCACCTATATATTTCACATATGCTTACAAATGTATACCTTAGATTGCAAGACACATAAGAAGATAAATAGTCATTAGTATGTGCTCAATGAAAAATAAATTGAAATTTTGACATAATTATATTTTATGACAAGATTATGGTGGCTTAATCTAAGTCTACAATTTGAGATAGAATTGTAAGACAATTTTAGGATCTTGGGATGGGTTTGTAGGATGAGTTTTCAAATAATAAAAATTATTCAAATAACATCATTTTAACTTCATTAAGCTTAATATGTGCATGTACTTAGTCACCTTTGTAGGCATATCACCTCCTTGAACCACTATTAGTGTTGAATTCAAGATAAATCTAAGTTGTAAAATATACTCATTTCCTGGTGGTGATTACACAAATGAAATCATTTTTTTATTATTCACCCTCCCATTTATAGCTGAGTGTCTATCTTGCAATACAAATTTTGCATCCTATGACCTCTATTTTTAACTAATGTAGTCACATTAATGATGAAATTCATTATTCACAATATCATTCTATTTGTATGTAATTAGGCTCATTTTTCACATATAGTGTATTTATTATAGTCCCTTGAGATCACTCAAATGACACTTTTGGCATATAACATATTTTGAGGATTGTATTGCCACATGATGCTAATGTAGGAGGATAACACACATACCCCCTTTTTCATACAACTACTCTTAACAAAATAAAATTTATTGGAAATGCAACAAATCATATTTAAAAATTTACAACATGAACACTAGTTTGTTCATTCAAAACTACTTGCAACAACTACAAAATCTTCTCCAAATTGATTTTACCAATATTGAAGCCTCTGGGCTAATAAAATTAGTCTCAAAACTGATATTCAAACCAATAATCAACCTTCACCAATATGATTTATACATCATAAAATAGGATTGATCTAAACACCCAATTTATGCAAGAAAAATCATAGAATTTCTCATTGAAATTCAAAACAACATTACAAAACAATAGGCCAAGCCTATTGGCTCCTCATTACATAATCCCAATATGATTTAGGTATGATCTTAGACTTGCAAAAATGGTGTAGTACAACAACATATGGCTTCCACAAGCCTTCCTCAAACTCTCCAGCACTTGCAACAACAAACCACTCTCAACAATCACACCCTTCAATCTACAACTATTGATGATGCTTGTGCCTCTGTAAACCAACTCCAATCTATAAAAACACCATTAAAGACCCTCCCTAGAGGTATGCCATTCCTCCCTATGTCTTCCTCTTCAATCTAGAGAAAGAGAGCCTTCAAATGAATTCATTTTACCTTTTACACAAATGATCTGATACCACCAACTGACCAAATGAATTGTCTGTCCCACTTTATATTCACACAACTGACACTAATGTCACCACCACACTGACCTCCCAGATAATGTTGATTTGAATACATTGATCATATCTTACTCACAAATATTCTTTTCACCGAGATATTAATATGATACCTATTATTACATGATTCCATTATGCCATTTATGCCTATCTTATTCAATTAAATCACCTAGCTTATTTAATTAGTACACTCTAACTATGAGATAAAATCAATGCATATCTTGACTTAAACATGGGAGTAACATATATCCCCTCTTTACATTTATGCCTTTATTGTCATATCTTACAACATGAAAGATATTGAGCCTTCCTTTTCTACACATGGCTACACTTTGTTATATTATCTTTACAAGGTGGGGCCTCTTATTTAATAGATCTATCACACTTACATAATTACATTTGGTTAAATTTGGTGACAATTTGTAAAGTGTTTCCTGTTCGATCAAATTCCAAGGTGCTATGCTAAGCACTTTCTTTTATTTTATATTTGGAGGTATTGTGCTATCACTCTCTTTTTATTTTTATTTAGGGGCATTGAGCTAAACATTCTCCTTTCTATTACATGTGGAGATATTAAGTTCTCTTCTTTAGTTTTTCCATTGGGATATATTGGGCTAAGTACTCTCCTTTCAAGTACACTTGGGGGACATTCTCTAAGCACTCCCCACTATGATGTTGTACTTTACATACATATCTTGTGCTTATATGACACATTTTTTTATCGTTATTATATGTGTATATCATTTGTGTGATTAAGATGTTTGACACATGAGTAAATACTTAATATACACTTACATGATCACATTCATAGTTTATATTTATGTACTCTTTCCTTTTTTGATAGTTCCTTGTATCCTATTAAATACACCAATTATTGAGGTTATATCCTATAACTAATGTTCCCATGTTCAGATATGAAAACATTTATAAGAGCTTATAAAGATTAATATTACATAGAGTATATACATACAAGGTGAACACATGTGATCCTATTATGCAAACAATTGTAAGAACTTATAGAGACTCACCTTATGTAACTTGAGATATTTAATTTACATGCATATTTTTAGTGCTACATAGTTTTAAATGCAAGATTATTTTATAATTCACATTGTATATCAAGGTGGGGGGAAAATGTAATGTTAAAAATTGTATAGCAATGTCATTTTACATTTTTCTTTGCCTAGTTTTTAAAGGAGTGCTTTCATATATAAAGATATTGACAAATGGATAATCTTTGAGAAAATTTAAACATAATCCCTCTTCTTTTCAATGTGATTTTGACTTCCCACCTTTACCTTTCTCATCTAGGGACCAAAAATAAATGTGTTTGCATGTCTAAAGATTGTTTTATCCAATCATCAAACAAAATGAAGAAAGGTAATTTACAAATCACACAAGACAAATTTATACTACAAATACAATTTACTAGACTATATTATCTATACTCATTTTTAGATGTAGAACAAATTTATTTTTTTTAACTATTTTTATTTGAAGGATGACTATTTTACTTTTGTTTTAGTAATCTTTTTCATCATATAAGGTAATTTTTTTTGTTTTGATTTTACTTTCAAAATTTTAGTGAATATTATACATTTTTTTTTCAATAGTTTTATTTGCATAAGATGATGTATTAGATAGAGGAAAAGATGGATAATCATTATTAAATTTGTTCTAAATGAAGAGATAAGATTATTTGACTAAAAATAGAAATTGTCAATTGTAACAAAAAAATTGAAAGAAAGAGAATTAATTGATCATTTATTTCTAAAAATAATAAAATAAACAAAATAAACAAAATAAAACCAAAAAAAATAATTGAAAATAATTAAATGTGAGATGAAAACATTAAATTAGACTAATTACAGGAACAATTTTTTGTACATTTGTACACTTTACAATGATAATTTTTACTTTATTAAACAAAAATATTCAAATCTCGTATAAAGGCCCAAATAACCTAGCCGTGTCAAGTATACCTAGATTTAATCCAAAAGGCTTAAGCGTTTTACAAACCATTCCGTACCAGAATTATTCGAGCCTTCAAGGATTTTTTTTGGCGTTTTGAAAACTGTAATACCCATGCCAACACCGTGTTACCGTCTTTAATCATTTTATACCGCCAAATTTTAGATCTTTTAACAGATAACATTTATGTTTTAAGCACAGACAAAAAATTGATTTGTAGAATCAGTTTTTGGGTGATGAGTATTCTGTTTACAGAGCCAGTTTTTAGTTAATGTCAGCGGGCTCATGGGTTCAAAAACCAGTTTTTAGTTGACGGGCTTCACGCAAGAGATAAAAACTGATTCCTTGAAACAGAATACTCATTACAGTTGTAAACTGTCACTAGCACACCTAAGTTTATTGAGATTTGCGGCGGCAGAAAGCCATTCAGCAAGACTAAACAATAAACAAGATCTTTGTTGTTAATCATAATGTTTTCGATAGAAGAGCCAATAACAAAGACAAAACAATGGCAGTAATCTCAAAAGTCTTTCATGCTTCAAAACCATCATTATCTATTCATCAAAACGCAGCAAAAACAAAAACACAGCATATCATATGGAGGACTAAGGCTCCAGTTTTGGGCCATCCTCACTATATAAGTAACTATACGTAGTCTGTTAACATACTATTGATAGAGTAGTTTGTTTAAGAGCGAGTAGAATGGGCCAAGTAAGCAAGGGAGCCAACTAATGGAGCATTGATATAGGTTGAAGGTTCAGACTGTCCATAATCATTTCTGTCATCAGGAAAGCGGTCATTGGCATCTGGGCCACCCACAACTGCTCCAATCAAAAGGTTCGGGTTGGGGGCATTGCTATTCAAGGATTGGAAGCCTGCACTGCACCCAATGGCCTGTGGATGTTGGGCAACTGAAGGGAGAGATGAGCCTCTGTGGTGAATACGCTGTGGGTACTTGGAACCATATCCAACCATGTATGACATCTTCAAAGGATTGGACCCCAGTATATAGTCCACCTGCCACAACATAGAATGTCAGTCAAAATTCCCCAGGCATCATTCCTGGATTGTAAGCTAAAAAGCAGGGTCAGTTACTCAAAATATTTAGAAGACAAGGATAAAAAAAACAAAATCCTTTTCACACTCTATAACGGTAGGTATATCCATCACTATAATTTTGACACCTCGTTCTTTTCAATAACTGTTCTTCATACCTGGCGCCTTGCTATTGCTCTAAGCTTGCGAGGAGTCACTGTCATCCCCCCACAGGACACTAGATTTTTGGAGGAGCTGAGGTATTTAGCATAGGTCAAAAGTATGAAAGATGCAGATGTAACATACTGCAAGTTATCATCGGGCAATGTGTAGAGAAGTCCTCCTGTTCAAACATGTTCAGGAGTATTAAGTTCCAATCACAACAGTAGTGTGCACTGTGCATTCAGATAAGAGATTTTGACCTACCTGGTGTATATTTAGACCCAGAAGATGGTGTTCCAGGCAGGATAGAGCAGATATAGTTGTCAGCGTGACCTTTGTAGTCTTGAAGAGACTTCATTTTTCCTATCAAGAATTCCTGCAGAGTACATTACACACCCACTTGCAGTGAATCCAATCATCCATGAAAACATTTTGTAGAAAAACATCCACTCGGAGACCTTCATGTTCACTAGTGTAAGACAGAAAAGTGAATCAACAAGAAGACTAAAGATTTGCAGATTCAATGAAAAAACTGAAGTTTATCAGTAGCATCACTCGAAGTTATTATACCTTTGATAGAAGCACTCGGGCTCCAACATGTTTGTTGTCCCACCCAAATATATTGTCTGATTCATCAGCTCCTAAACTCTGGCCGTTTGCATGAACATAGCTCAAATATTTGGCATTTTTCGTTGCCTTATGCAGCCATGCAGCCCCCCATAGCAGTTCATCCTAAGACCACAACCAAAAAAATTAATTCAGCTTTGACATCTTGCTGTAATATAATCTGAAAAGCATATCATACTGAGTTTAGATTTACCTGGTACCCAGAATAAGAGCAATAGAATGGACAGACTGCAGACTTAAGGGAGTTACTGTAAGGTCCTCTGTGCTTATCAGCGAAATCAAAGACCTAAAAGAGAAGAGTTTTATGAGCTACTGAAGAAGAAACAAAATTTATTAAGCTTTGAAGCTTCTGATATTACTGTAGTTCAAAAAAATTACCCTCATGGAAGTATGAATGAGTGTCTTGGAATAGGAAGGGTCTGATTTACGAAACACTAGTGATGCAGCTGCAAGTGCTGCAGCAGTTTCGGCAGCAACATCTGAGCCAGGGTTTTGGCTATCTATTTTGTATGCAGTTCTGACAGTGTCCATGTCTTCTGGCCTCTCCCAGCATTTGTGATCATTGTTAGGGTCCCCGACCTGCATAACTTCAGACCAGCCTCAATAATGTATAACCCAAGAGATAAAGCATCATGACTGAAGTCACTCTTTTATCAAGCATATATTGTACCTGAACATAAATGGTGCCTGGGTGAGCAGTAGCCTTGAGAAGATAATCTGTGGCCCAGCGAATAGCCGTCCTTGCATTGGAGAGCTCACTGCCCATGAATCCACCAAACTCCAAAACACTCCATGACAGCATTGTCGTTGTGAAGGCCATTGGAAATCCAAACTTAACATTGTCCCCTGCATCATAATATCCTCCCGTCAAGTCCACCTGCATTGCAAGGCCAGTCATCACCATGTCATCAAATTTACAGAAGAATGAAAAAGAAAATGAAAAACAAGAAATCAATAAAACTTCATACATGGGCAGAAGAACCATCGGAAAGACCAGAGTCTCTTCTCCACCGCATGCGTTGATTCGCAGGGAGCTTCCCAGAGCGCTGGCCTTCATAGAAAAGAATGGCTTTGGACAAGGCTTCTCGATAGTTATGCAAACCAGCAGACCCATGGTGGTGCTGCTGGTGATAGCTCAGACAACTGTAATTGGCCGTACTTCCTCCTATCAACATCAAAACACAAAACAACACCAATAAACCGAAAAAACTCCTCATTTTCGCTTCAGCAAACACCCAGCAAACTAAGCAAATTGAGAGCCTGAATTGCAACTGGAAGGGCCTGGGCAATGGGGATTTATAGGGCAGGGGAGGGCTATTGGGGCGAGCACGTAGTAAGATTGAAAGAAATTATCTAGTCATTTCACCCATCACGAGGTGGAAGTTAGTTTATGGCATTCTCCCTCGGACAAGGCGAGCTCATTAATGAGCCGTATAACGGGGCTCCCAACGGCATACTGGTCAGACATTATAGGGAAAAGTGGAGGGACTAGGGAGGCCGTTTTGGTCGTTAGGAGGGCGATTGATATACAGTACAGATTTGACTGTTGGGGACTATGGTGGAAATCAGTGTGCTTACATTACAGTAGAGTTTAGGATGATGCATGTGCCAACTTACAGGGCCTGCTTGCCCTGCAAATTGCACATGAGAAAAGGTGTTAATGCGCATGTTCTTTCCATGTGACTGCTTATTATCTTTCGGCTAAAACAAGACTTACAACGTCAAGAATTTCCCTCGGAAATCACAGCTACCCAAGTCAAATTTCGGTCCAGTAGGGGTGAGAGAATAAGGAGGGAACAGAAAGGTGAGATTTTTATCTATCTCCGGCAAGAGTTGGTATTGGGCAGCATTTCTCCCAATGCCCAGGATGGGAAAACCGGAGAACAGGTAAAAGTTACCGGCTTTAACAGGCGTGTTTCTTCTGTCTTTTCTTCATTTTGTTGGCGTTACGCGTCTACTAGAGATTGGTTGTGATTTGGCCCTTTACCCCTTTACAAAGATACGTGAGGATATGGGACCTTAGAGGTTCATCGGATCTTATGTATAACAAATCATTGATGTGAATATAAATGGGTTGTAAAATTTATATTTTTATATATGTTTATATTAAATATTTGTTGTAGATATTAATGGTGTTCTAAAGTTTTATGATTTTATATGTGCTATCAACTATAGGATTATCTTATTATTTAATGCTAAATTTAAATATTTAATTTTAGAATGTGTGTAGAGTATCTTATTATTTAAAGTTGGTGTTTTAATATTTTATTTTATAATATATATGTGGATAATTTTATTATTTATTTAATGTTGTAAACAATTGTATTAATTAAAGTAAATTTTAACACTTAATCTTATAATGTACATGCAGACTATTTATCTCATTATTTAAAAAGATATTTTGATGTTTAATCTTAGAATGTAGGTCGGCTATCTCATTATTTATTTAATGTTGTAGACAATTTTTTTATTTAAAGTAAATTTTAACACTTCATCTTAGAAGGCATGTGTGGACTATCTATCTCATTGTTTAAAAAGAAATTTTGATGGTTAATCTTAGAATGTAGGTCGGTTGTCTCATTATTTATTTAATGTTGTAAACAATTTCATTATTTAAAGTAAATTTTAACTCTTAATCGTAGGACGCATGTGTGGACTATCTATCTCATTATTTAAAAAAATAAATTGATGGTTAATCTTATAATGTAGGTTGGCTACGGCTTTAGGAAAATTCATGGCCACCAATTCACTGAAGGAAACGCCAGCAATTCTGCTAAGTAAAATTCACCACCAACAATTCACCAATATTTTTAATATATATTTCAAAAACTTGGTGAATTGCTGGCGATGAATTTTACTTGGCGATGAATTTTCTGTGGTGAATTTTCCATAGCAGTAAATTACTAACGGTGAATTTTCCTTCGATGAATTGCTAGCAATGAATTTGCTAGATGCCAAAACTTACACATTAACTTCATTTTTTTTATTTTTTTCTCTATAAGAGATAAAAAATGTCCATAACTTAGTAAATAAAAATTTGGGAACTTATTAAAAATAAATATGAAGCACGTTGGCGTAGTATGTCATTGATTTCTTAAGGATGCATAAGTATAGATCTTAGGCATGGGCTTCCTTGTTTTTTAATTTATGCAAAAATAATATAAGTTAAAGGTATATTTTGTTTTAATAAATATGAGTAGTGTGGAATTATGTTTTAAAATTAGTTTGATAAAGTTAAAAAAAAAAAAAAAAAGTTATATGGATTTAAAATTAAAAAAAATCATAATATAATAAAAGTACAAATTTATTAAGAAGATAACCATCAACTTATATGTTAAATAGAATAAAAAGGAAATAATAATTATGTTACAAAGATATCTTTTGAGGTTAATGAAGAGGTTATAGTACAGTCACAAATTTTCATGTAATGGGTAGAAGTTGAAAAAGTATAGGAAGATGCAAGGTTTGGAGAATATGCATTTTTTTTTTTAAAGAAGGTGAAACCCTTGTTAAGCTGCATGCGGATTACGACTGTGACAAACTCCTCAACCTATGGGATAAGGTATGCTTCACTTTAATGAAATACATCAATCTTGAGAGTCATTTTAAATCCTACTACTTCTATCACCTCCCTCTTCTAAACCATTTTAGAAATAGGGTGCTAATTAGCTTTCCCTTTTATCTACTATTCTCACTTGAGCTATCTAGGAAAGAGGCTGTTGATATGACTACAAAAAATCCAGACAAATAACCCATTCTACTCCACCAGGGGCTCATCCTCAAACTATATAATTCCCATCTTGCTTTATGTCCTCCCAAGTCCATTAGGGCATTCTTGGTTGAAGAACCCTTAATTGTTCCTTCTCTTTTGAAAAACCCCTGAACCCTTGTAATGACGAAGCTATCAAAGCTCCTTCAAAGTCCCCAATTATGCAACCCAAACCTTCTAAAACCCAGAAATCCCTAAGCCAAAAAACTAATATTGCTAGGTTGTGTGAGCTTGAACACCCCCCCAAGGTTTGGAAAAAGACCTAATATAATTGTGAAAGAGTCACCTAGCAAAAAGAAAAAGAAAACCACTACAAAATTCTTTATGGAAGAAGCCACTTTTGATGAGGAGGAGATTGACGATAACAATAAAACATAAACAAGGAAGAGAGTAAAAAATAACTCAACCTAACTACTCTAAACCTAATGTGTGGAGATTCGATAGGTTAGCTGGAAAACATGCCTCTAACACAACTATGGATGAGATTTTTATTAATGAATCTAAATAGGTTAAGGAGGAAGACAATAGCGGTAATGATGATGATGTGGAGGAAGTTGATGGCTTGAGCTTGTTTCCTAAGTTCAATGCCATACAAGTTAAGAACCAGAGGAATGCATCCCTACTAATGAACATAATAAAGAAAAATTCCCCAATTATGAGAAGAATTCCCAAGATTTCATGGCACTATCAACTAGTGTCAAAAACTTGGAGAGGAAACTTAATGACCTCTCATGCTTTACCCTAAAAGTCATTCATCACTCTGTTGTGACTATTGGTTCTATCATACAAGAGGAGATAAAAAAGAATGAGAAGACTAATTATCCTAGTTCTAGCCACTAGAAGTAGGATGTTTTTAAGTTCTTCATGGAGGATTCATAAAATCTTCCTAAGTAGGATTTTCTTCTTGTTAGGTTTTAATTTCGGAAAATCACTCTATTGAGACATTGTTGTTAGTTTGTTGTCATTGGTTTGTTCATGGACTATGACCCTAGTTTCCTTTTTATTTTAAACTCTTTTTATTTTAAACTCTCTTCCCTTGGGGTCTTTTGTGTTTGGGTTTAGTGCCTTGTAAATGTTGCTTATTTTATCAAAAACACAATTATAGTGGAGGAGTAAATGGTCTTTCCCACCAATTTTATCTCACCTACCACTTAGTAGATCCCTACCATTCTCAACATGCTTCCAACTAGTAAGAGTAGCATTAGCACCTTCCTCTAATCTTCCTATAGTTGAATTTGAACATTCCTTTATAGAAACATTATAAGAGTCAAATAGGGTAGCTTCCCTTGATTAGGAGGCCATTCACACTACTAAGTTTAAGAGTTATACATTACTATATAGCATTCAAGATTTGGTTATGGAGATAACCACCCAATATTAAGGAGCTATAATAAGAGCACATTAGAGACTCTACATAAGAGAATAATTCTATTCTATCAAAGGATGTAAATATACAATATGAATTACATTACTATATTATAATGAGAAGGTGTTGTATATATAGGTAAGGGTGAGACATAAGAAAACATAATATTATGGTGTGTATCTTAATATTATGACTTGAGGCACAAAAAGTAAATTTCCTAAGTTAAATTAATTAATTTGATGTGAAAAGGTACCCCATTCACACAAACACTCCATCATAAGTGCAACTTAGGGAGAATGAGAAAGCATACAAATATTATGCAATGATGAGTCCTATCTACAAGGTTTGTTGAGGTACCCATGTACAAAATAATCTTTCACTTGAATGAAGAAAATGAAAAAAATCCATAAGAAAATTCTTCTCTCCAAAAGAGAGAAAACACGAGATGTTCTCTAAAGTATGAGAAGGACAAAACCTCTTGTGAGAAAAAAATTATCTCCCATAAGAGAGTGTCACATCTTTATTTTTCTTGCATAAACTTTTTTTTATAATAAATGGATCTAGATGAGACCATTGGATAATATGTGTTTGAAGGATAGATTAATGTGTTTTCATGAATGATAAATTAGATGCTATCTTTAAAATGCATGCTATTGTGATTAAAATAATGATGGATTATTATGATACAAACATTTTTATTATTTATTGTGGTTTTATGAGCTAACCTATTGATGAGATATTGAGTACAAATGAGTGCGAGAATAGGTTGAAGGCGAGAACACGACTAATGTAGAGATGACCTAGCCATTAGGCAATAGTTTCCATGATGGAAATCCTACACACACAATCATGTAGTTGCATTCATCCTGCATTGTGAATGATTATGTTATGCATTGTGTTATCACGAATATGTTATTGCCTATTGTGTGTTATGATTTAAATAATAACTATGTGTTATGCTTGTTTTGTTTGTGAAAATTAATTTAATTGGGAAGATAAAATATTTTATTTTTAAATGTTTGATAATGATAAATCTCATAATTGGAAGACTACGAAAGAGTGATTGCAGATAATAGGATTTGGAATGAAGTTGTGGTCAGGTGTCTTGGTGTAGTGTGACTAAGGGCTGCATGCCCTCATTGCAGTTGATTTTTTGTGTAGTGTGCATGTGCATTAGGGCGCGAGGGGTTTGTGTTAAGTGTGTGAGGTATTGTCTAGGAGGTGTTGTTGTTGTAGTGGGTGCTCCGTGGAAGGGCCACTATTCTTCTTATTTTCCAAATTTTTCTTTGTGTGTGGAGGCTACAAGGAGTTTGTAGGCCACACCTTTTCTTTACTTTTTGTAGATTTCTTCATGTTTTTGATTTTGTGGCACTAAGAGGTTCCTCACTTGAGGGTTTTTTCTCTTATGTGTATTTGATCTACTCAAGTTTTATTGTTGGGGTTTGGGGGTGCTTCAACTTTCTTAGTTGGATTTGGGTCCTTTGGCCTTTTGGCCAAGTTTTTATAATGGAAAATGGGGTGCTTCTTTGAGTTTAGCGGTTTCTAGTGATATCGATCATGTTTAGATTCTTCTTCCTCTTTACATGCAATGTTTATGGAGCATCTAAATAAATTTCCATCTAGTGTTGGTTCTCCTTCTAAGAAAGG
>VDFB02280953.1:0-31323 GCA_007258455.2 Sequoia sempervirens | reverse complement strand
CTCCATTTCAAGCCTAGACTGCGATACTTGATGAGACTTTCCTATCTCTCGAATACTCCAAAGCTTATGCTCTTTGGGGTTCTTGTTCCTTCTACTTGGCTATTTGTATTGGTTTCTTGACCACATGTTGGTGGCCCCCAACAGTAATGTATTTTTTTTTGGTCCTAACCTTTTATGGGGTTCCCTAGGTTTCTTTTCCTAGAACTTTCTATTGTAATATGTACTCTCATGTCTCATTGACCTACTTTTGGTCATTCATGGACATTAGTATGATTTCTTTCTTTCTTTCTTAGTGACCATTCCCATGAATTCTTTTTATAGTCCAATTAGTTTTTGGTATGATGAAAATTACAGAATTTATGCATAAACAATATGTGACTGATGACTGAAGTGTTCCAAGAAACTGTCAGCTTTCAGTTATGATGCTAAGATTTGCTTTATAACTTGCCAATTTGCCACGATCAAGTCTCTCCGAAGGTTTTTGTATTCCATGGCATAAAAGCTACATGGGCAAAAATGAAATTCAGTAGCTTTGATCATATGAAATAGACAATCCTTTTAGGATCTTTGGCCTTAACTGTTTAGAAACATGCTCCTATGTTAAAACATTAGTTTTAAACAGCTCAGATTTTCACTAACCAAACTTATATATGTTCAATGAGATACAAGATATCAGTCCTAGTGCATTATAAATTATGAAATTTCTAGTTAAATAAATTTGATGGGTATATTATATAAATCTTCCTCCACTGCCTCCTGCTAAGAAGCTTTTATATATGTCCAATCTTTTATTCCTTTTGTCCCTATGACAGTGTTTACAAAGTGAAGTCATGGTATAATTAGAAATTTAGAAGTGCTTCAAATCTCTGTCTACATATTTTGGCTGTTGCTTTTAGCAAGTCAACCTTGAAACAAAATATGAAAATTACATTTCATACTGTTAAAAATTCACATTTTTGTCAAAAACAGAATGTGCCACTATTTTATTGCATTTAACATGGCAAAAAACATGCAAAAAAAAATGTACCGTTCCCTGACTAGGATATTAATGTTCCAGAAAGAACTTAAACATATCTGGATATGCACATCTGTTTGTATGATTATTTAGTTTCTTGTAAGATAGTTTGAAATGCGATTGTAATGTGCAGGTCCTTATGTTCTATGCTGAAGGTGCATTCATGGGGGCCGGAGATTAATCAGTACCAAACAAAGTTGTTCTTTAGAGAGTATTCAATGGCACAGCTGATTCCTTTGTTCACTTCTGTGATTGCAGGCATTCTAATGTGCAAGATTGTATGCCCTCTTGCACCTAATATAGGCTTATGTTCAATTGAATGGTTGTGTATATCTGTGAGTAGGATGGTGCGAATATGAACACCATTCTATTCTATATACCAATGAATGGCATATTTAATTATGTATCTTTTCTTGGCTTATTATGCATAGTTCAGCTAATAAACGATACTGCAGTGTACTTATTTTTTTTATAAAGAAAATGCTACAGTCCATCTAAAGATTTTACAAAAAAACCTGTCTAACTCTCATAGCTTATTTTAAGTGTTGTAAATGTTGTCAAATTAGTGACTCTATGAAAGTCACATGTGAATTTGTCTAGTCTTCAAAAAATCTTCCTTTTAGATTCAAATAAGCTGAATGGGTGGAATTTTAGTCGAGAAGATGTAGGAAACATTTTATGTAAAGGGAACTCTAGGATCTTGTAACCATGGTATCATTGACAATTTTGTTTGTCTTGTCTATAAATGACACGATAGTATCAATGGTAGACACATGGCATTTGATGGCCTAACTGACTGAATAATTTGGAAGAATGATCTCAAGATCTAGCAGAACTCCATAGGTGCTAATGCCTGAGGACCATCTGGTTAGGGTAAAAAAAGATCGAGAAATTGTGTTTTCCCATGGGTGTGGTAATTTATCTTTACTTGCAATTGGCAGGAATGCATCTGAGATGTCTAGCCAGAAGATCATGGGATAAGTGTTGTCACGAGTAATTGCATTCAGGGGCATTAGAATGAGAGAATCATTTCGTCTTAATGAACTGTCAATGAAGGCCCTCCCTTTCAATAAAGACAGGAAACTTCCTTAAGATGAGAAATGCTTATGTTCATTTGTTGCTCTTATATATTCTTTTGATGGTTGCCAATGTCCTTTAATGAAATAATTGGTGCTTCAGTATTAAGCTAGTTAAGACCATCCAACCAAAATTTTATGAAGTTAACAAAAAGCTTATATGGTGAAACATCTTCGTAGTGCCTTCTCATAGCCCACGACAAATTTCAATGATACTAGGACGTATGATATGATGAACACAAAGGACATGAAAATTATCATTCAATCTTTGTTTGAAGGTCAAATGACTTGTATTCTATGGCCTAACTCTGTAGTTGCAAGGTGGATTCTAACATGTTCTCCCAGTCTTTGGGAGAGTATTGTTTTCAATGAACAATCGGAGGGCAATGAGTCCAAATTCTGTCTCATGAATACTTAGCTGCAAACCGTATTTAATAGTTGATTCCACTCTTTGGATGTGTTTATTCTCAATAAATGTGCATTTCATGTCCTATTTGTACATGCATTCAAATGTTCCCATCCCCTCACCCCAGCTCTTCTCCCAAATTTCAAGAAGGGTGTTTGCATTCTCAATTTAAGGAGGCTTGTCTTGTTTTTCGATAACTGCATTATGAGAGTTCTAGAGTTATTTTTGTAGGCAGTACTGTTATATTATCAATAATAAATTGCATTTTTTGTAGCCAACAGGGTTATGTTGTTGATTGATTATTTGTCAGCTTGGTAGTGTATTTCACTTTTTGGTTACGAATGGCTGGATTGAAGGTCGTGCTTTAACCAACAAACACAGGTCTTACAAATAGCAAGGTAAATGTCAAGGTAAGGGTGCTAATATGACATGCCCTCCCTGTACCAAGCATAGGCATCAAATTGTACACTACTTGATGTAATAAAGCTATTTTCCTCTATAGCCTTCTATATTATGTTCGTGGTATGTGATTATAATTTTTTGAGTAGTATTAATGGTAGTGAAGCAATTCTGTGATACACATTTCTGGCACCATTGTCGGGGATTCAAACATAGCTCATTGATTGGTCATTACAAGTTGACCTCTTTGTCAATGGGCTGCTTATCGTCGTATCACACATTGATTCTTCTTTATCTGTATAGCAAACTTATGTTCTATTGATTTTGTTGAGAGCACTGCATTATATTATTCAACATATTCTAAAGATAGAAAGTAGTTATAATCTAAAAATAGATGGTAGTTACAACAAATTAACTACAACTACTTATTATAGACATGTGTACACATTAAATTAAGTTACTATATGGCCCTTGAAATTTGTAGAAATAGGAAGAAATATTTGCATGAGAAACCTTCATGACAATAGGCATATGATAAAGGTATGCAAAAAGAATATGATAAATGTGTTTTGCTATGGAGTTATCAATTGGTTGCTTGTCTTCTAAGGTGATGCATCTGATTTGGTGAAGTCATCATTGGGCTTACCTTCATTGTACCATTGGGGGCCTTCAAGGCATAATAGGCGAATGTTGTGGAGACAAAGTCTCAACTAGAGATGAACTTTATGGGCTGAATCTCAGCTGGAATGGAGACACCTTCAATTTTGGGTTACAAATACATAGGTGGAGAATAACCACCCAAAGGATGACGCTTTGGAACACCCTATGAATTGGAAGGTACATTTATCAGTGGCGCCCTAACACTAGATTTTGTCTTGACCTCCTTGGATTTATCACCAAACCATGGTGCCTTCGATGTAGCATTCAAAACAGGATCAGCAAGTTTGTACAAGTCTTTGTACACATTGCCTAGCTTAGTGGCTCAAGCAATTACTTTATCTTAGTTTACATAACAAACAATGAATTCTTTCCCATGAAATTGAACTAGAAAGTTAGGATTTTTTGTAATTTGACTAATGGAGATTAAATTTTTATTGAAATCTGGAAAATACAAACATTGTACTAAAAATTTGATACCATCATTGAGTGCGATTCTAACATCCTATCCCTTTCACTATGTTCGACTTGCTGTCACCAAGCGATCTAGAATCCTTGTGACTCTCATTAGTAGTGAACATGACATACTAGTTAGTCCTGACACATGAAGTGTCCAGATGCACCTAAATCAAAGACCTAACAATTGATTTATCACTGTTTTGAGAAAGCCATCAATGCACACTCCTCATGGTTTTCCCAAGTAGTATCCACAACATTAGCTTCATTTTTATGCTTGTGGGATAAACCATATTGTGTTTTCTTGTAAACATTCTTTACTTGCCCAAATTTTTGGCAATAGAAGCTTTGTACTTTTCTCTATTATTGTCAAGTTAGAGGAGAATTAAGGTGATACCTTGGAATTGTATAGGTGCACTTTTTGAGCTCCCAGAAGAAACTTCACTCATTTGCTCTTGTTGATGTTCCTTTTGCAACAAGTATGAATTGACATTCTCAAAGGTAAGGCTAGCTTTCTGCTAACATGTTTAAAGACTCCACAAAAGTCTTAAAAGAGGGTGGCAGGTTGTTAATAGTCAAAGCAACCATATCCTTGTCGTCTGCTATTTTGTTGCCCTCAACGAGTTGATCACTAAGACCTTTAATTTTTAGAACATGCTTGACCTTGTCTATTCCCGACCTCTACCAACTTTAGTACATTTGGTGTTGAACCCAGCTGATTGGGCTTCCTCAACACAATCTAGCTCTAATACCAATGTGGGTAAAAGCTAAGAATGAGATTGAGAGAAAATGACCATGCTTTCTTAGGTTGAGAGTATTGCATTATATTATTGGACATATTCTAAAAACTAAAAGTAGTTATAGTCTAAAAATAGATGGTAGTTGCAACTAATTAACTACAACTACTTGTTACAGACGAGTGTACACATACACTTTATTATAATATTAAACTAATATTCTAATAACTTTGATCTTTGAAAAGCTCCGTGTTGGTATGTGGCTGTAATTTTCATCTTTAATGATGAATGAAAAGCTTTTTATGTTGATCCTTTGAAATGGTATCAAAGCCATGTGTGTACTATTATTTTGTTTAAACTCTAGAGTCTAGACTATGAAAATTGTGACTGTTGAGTAAATCAGTGAAAATCCTATGAGAAGCAGTGTTCCACAGAGTTTTGGGGACAGGGACGGGGGGATGGCGGGGGACGCATTTCCGAGATGGGAGACGGGGGGGGGGCCTAAGTTTGGGGACGGCGGCGGGGGGGTGGCGGGGGGGCAGCGCTGAAATACATAGAGTACTTGAAAATTTAGTTATAAAAGGATGTATAACAATATAATTATATAACTGTAGAAGCCTAAGGAATAAGTAAAGTTAACACATAAAAACAAAACTTAAAACTTAAAAGTTTAAAGTTTAAACACAATAACACATTGCAATGATATATCATTTCATTGAACTAGTGCACCACTGAACATTGAAAATCAAAATGAAAATATAGACATTGGAAAATGCAACAAGAACTAGATGTTTCATAATTTGAGTTTCATAATCATGATTCATGAATCATAATTACAATCAAGTATCACTGTATCATCAATGTTCAAACTTCAAACTTCAAAAACAGAGTACAAAATAGTAAATACTAATAGTAAATGGCTCCAGGCTAATGGCCTGATGCCTCTGGAAGTCTCCTAGAAGTTTCCCTGGAGTTTCCTTGGGTGGAGGGGACTTTTGGAAGTCTCCCAGAAGGGGACTTCGGGGGATGGTGGAGAAACATGGAGACGGTGGGGGGACGGCGGAGGGACGTTTCCTAGGCGTCTCCCCGTCTCAGAAACGGGTGGTTTTTCCGGGGGGACGTGTCCCCATAGAACACTGATGAGAAGGCAAGGAGCCACGTGAAGGGTGGCCCTAAGTTGAGAAAGTACTGATAGAGGCTTTTAGTTCACAAATCATTTCTTAGACTTTCAAGTAAGTACGTCAAGCTTTAATAACATGGATAGGAAAGTATTGATGGTTTCTTGTTCATCTAATATTCAAGGATTACACAATTATATTATAGATGATGAAGTTTTAATTTCTGAATATGTAAGAACCCTTGTTCTCCCCAAACTGGAACTCTGCACTTCTGATGATAGTTTTCTGATTTTTGTATTTTTTTGTTTTGTTTTGATGATTGCAAATGACTTGAAAGGAGTAATTTAAATGATTGAAATGAAAGGTAAATGCAATGCTTATAATCTTTTTATCTTTTCTAATGATCAAGATGACTGGAAATGCATCTAAATGACTCCTACAGCACCTAGGCAATTTGACAAACACTTTGCATACTAACTCAACTGTAATAATTCATCTACAGCCAAAGGCATTATGTCAAACACTTGGAATGCAGCCCAAATAACTCCTCACTTATATTATTTGTTATCAACTCCTTCAATGCAGGTTACAATATAGATAGGCTGATCGCCTTACCGCTACAAGCTGATATGACTGATGCAAGACATTGACAACGGCTGAATGAGATGCATTACAATGAATATGCAATGATATCTAAAATCAATGAAGAACCTGATATAAATCGATGGTGGCAATAATCTCCTTGAAAGTAATTGAATCCTCTTCTTGTTGGCAGCGCCTTATACAGACAGATACCACCACCTGGTCCTTATCTGGAATACTGTCAAAGTGAGCACTAATCGATCCTCATGGCCCCACGATCTTATCTTGCATGAATATCAACAAAGCTCCAAGGTTGCCGACTTATCAGAGGATGAAGAGCCACAATTTATTTGTAATATCCAATCTCTACATCGCTGGAATCACTGTGCAAGGCTGCGACCAGAATGCTACGATCCTTCACTGATTTAGTGATTTTTATTCCTTCACCAATCGATGCTAATGCTGCTGTATTAAAAAGTCTCAAGGATGCGATCTCAGACTGTAAAATTCCACGATTTCTTCTCAATTGTAGTGATTAGTATGGACTGAAATATGCCACAAATTCTTATTTGAGCCAAGTTGGCTCCCAAAAGGCTGCGATCTCCCCACAACAGTGCCACGATTCTTCAATAAAAATCTGCTTGTTCTACTTTGCCAAAATTGTTCCCAGCCAATGCACATAAACTGAAAATATTCTCCAATGATAGACTTCAAAGCCTTGTACATTCCTTTGATGAAATCCTCCAATGAAGCTCAATGTTGACTCCTGGATGAAGCCAATCTCACAGGCAATCCTTCGGAAGATCTTTCACAACCTTAGGTATGCGAATCAATGAGAGATTTCGTTCTCAATGGTCAAGAATAGTAAAAATTGCAGAAACCCTAGGTTTCTTCCTCTCCACAGCGAAAACACTTTTAAAAGCCAAATATCAAAATCCTGGATGATTACAATAGCCTTGGTTGATCCCTTTTATAATCTCTCAAGAAGAAGAAGTCGACCCTCTAGAAGCTTCTTTTCAATCAATTAGAATAATATTAAATGTGCATTTAAACTTTATAAAATAATTCCTCAAAGTGGGTGCCCATTTAAGAAATCATTTAGTGTGCTTTAAGTCATTAAATAGCCCCCCTTTAGACATAAAGTTATAATATAACTTTATAATATGCTTTTAATGATTAATTATTATTAAAGTCACCTTTAATAATAATTAAATGATATAACTTGCACATTAATCCTTATTTCGCCAGGACAATTGAAAACTGGGATCAACACTGAAATCACCACATGTCTAGGTGCCTTACTATAAATAGAAATACTGGACTCTCATAATCTGCTGACTTACTATAAATAGTAAGTGTGTGAAACTGAGTCCTGAATTACCAGATGAAGGCCAATCTTGAACGAAATTGAGCTCTGGAGAAGAAAATACTCTAATATCTGCCAAACAAGACCCTCTAACCATTTGTATTAGTCTACGAGGGTTAGCTATTAGGCTAAACCATCAAAAAACTGGAATAGGCTAAAAAGGGGACATTACAATCCACCCTCCCTGGAATTGCTTGTCCCCAAGCAATCTCAACTGCCAAAAGAAAACCCTTTGAAAGATCACTCCATCGGGGTCCCAAGGGAAGAATTGTGTAATGTCCTTGATATCACCAACCAACTCTTGCAACACTAGCATCGGAACAACTGATAAATCACTATGATCCACGTCCACCTCAACATCAAGTGTCTTAGGAGCATGAATCTCAAGGGGAAGTGACTCAGAATACTGACAAAGCTTGCTTCCCATAACTACGCAAGGTAAGATATCATACCAATAGTCCACCATGTGCGCATCTGAAACAAATTGTGTACAGGTGAATAAAAAATGAAGCTATAGGCACTCCTCACCGTGTACACATTGTGAAACTCCTCGGCGAGCCTTGTTTGGAATCCTGATGCACTAGAAAGATCCCAAACACTGCAATTATCGCCCAACTTTGTACTGGTACTTGGAGGAAGATCAACATCAAGCTCGAAGAGTGGATTGTCATAGATCAATCCAGCATTAGCCTCAAATAATGGATTATTCACAAACTGTACAACTACTCTGTGCTGACCTGAGTCATCCCTCTACAAACTGTTGGAGCAACGAGTAGAATCACATTCCTGCACTGACTTGTATGCCTCCCTTTGTACCATCTCCTTGTCTTCCCTTTTGCTCTTCTCTCCACAGAGAAAGATAGAACGCAAGATCCCATCTGTAATTCCCCAACATGTAACTTCTACCATCCATTTTGAACTTCATCTCCATTTTGGGTACGTTGAGGGTGAATTCTCCAATGTCTTGGAGCCATTTCATGCCCAACACTATGTTCATCTCACCCATGTTGACCACATAGAAGTCAGCCTATAACTCAATCATTCAACAACAAAGTGAGATTACTTATCCGCCTGGTGCAAGTGAGGGTATATCCATCTGCAACCCTAACTTTGAATCCAGCGAAGTCCTTTTCCTGGAGTCTACAGCTGGCCACAAACCCCTCATCGATAAAATTATGCGTTGCTCCAGTGTTAAGCATAGCAATGCAACGCTGTCCATTAATTGTTCCCCTAATTCTGAATGCAGTCCCTTCCTGTATATTAGCAAATAGGACCAAGGGAGACAAATTTGCATAAGGTCCAAACTCTGTAGAGGCTTTTCTGACCTCATCATCCTCTGGAGCCGCTTGCTGATTTGAATTTTCAGAATCGGAATCCTCATAATATGCCCACATTATATTATTGGCCTTGCCCTTAGCCTCAAAGGATAGTCATGCTCTCTGCTATAAGGTTCCTTGCACCAGTAACACAGTTTCTTCTTCCTTAATTCCTCCCATGACTCCTCGTCCACCTTAGGTGCTGATTTCTTTTTCTTATCAGTAGATTGTCGAGGACTCTCATTGCTGGAAGAAGTAATATCTTTAGGAGTGAACTTGCTTTTTGAGGCTGCAAGCTTTGTACTTTTGGCCTTTCTCATAGCTTCTTGAAGTGAAGGGGGTTGATCCATCCTCTCAATAGTTCAGATAAGCCTTCAGTAAACAAAATGACCAACCTTCTTTCAGATATACTAGGGACCATAATTGAAAGCCTCTAGAAATCACTAATATACACCTCCAAACTCCCCACTTGCTTGAGTTGAGCAAGGTCCCTGAAATATAATTTTGGGTCTTTCTTGTCAAAGCGCTCAATCAACCTGTCTGTGAATTCGTGGTAAGTGGTGATGAGGTTATGCTGGAAAGTGACCATCCCATGATGCCACCAACCATGAGCTAACCCATCTAGGTGCAAAGTTGCAAACTTGATTGCATCCTTCTGCGCCATAGGTCGACGAGTCAAGAAGGTATCCAGCTTGTGAATCCAAGCTCTTGCTGTGACCTTCCCGCTACCATCAAATGTTGGAAGTGTGAGCTTGCTTGTGGCATGTTTTAGGTCCCTGTTTTGGTTCCTTGGTCTCCTGTCTTGCCTTGTTTTGTTGTGCTCCCTCCTTTGACTCATGAATCGGTCAAAGGTCAAATGCTCCTTTACTTGTGGTTTGAGTAGATTCCATTCATCGTGTAGTGTCATGACATTATCTACGAATGGTGCATCTTCATCTTCTTCAACATTTTCTTCTTCTGGTTTATTCCTAAAATATGTAGGACGCAAAGGTCTATCGGTGGTACGAGTAGGTGCTCTTTGTGCCTCGGGAGTTCCAGCCACACTTCCATTGTCTCCTTGCTCGTGATTTTGTCTTTTAGAAGTATTCATTTGTTTTATAGCTACTTGTACCCCAAAATTAAAATTTTTGTTACACTTACACATTTTGAAGAAATGAGTAAAAGTCTTGTTAAATCTGTCAAAAAGGGTCAAAATTTGGGTTTGCATGTCTTGCATGAGGGGTAAAAACTCAAAATTTCCAAAATTTGACGATCTGGGTCTGCTCAAAGCGACCAAGTCTACAAAACCCAGATCTTAGTTTTTCATCCCTACTTTTTAGGAAAACTGCTATTTTTAGAAATTTTCTAAAAATATTAACTTTTTCTGGGTTTCTTTCGAAACGGATATTGGGAAAATTTTCTAAAAATGGAAAATTTGTAAAAATAGAAAGTTTGTTCGCTAGGGTCCAAATTGATTTTGATTGGCCAAAATACTTCCATATCAGGCCGGTACAGTCAAAATCTCAAAAAGATCAGTTTTTCCCTAGTGGGTCTATTCTGCTTCTTCAGAAGCATATTAGGAGCTCCGAAGTCATCAATGGAGGTCAGTTGGCTGCCAGGCATCAGATTCAATGATCAAACATTGAATAGAATATCAAATGATGAACGTGCATGTTGAATGAAGAAGGAAGGTGAAATCTGCTTAAAATTGACTAGCACTGCTTGACATGGGCGCCCCAAGAGGAGATAGGCGCCCATCTTTTTAGGGCATCAAATGGTGAAATTAGGGTTTGAGCTCCTAGACAAAGTTGTTCAGAATCCTCCCAGCTCCGCAGTGAGTCCGGCAGCGTAGTCATCAGATCATTCAGTCACCTGAAATTCGAGGTCAAATAGAGGGTTTTCAACCAGAAGATGAAGTGAATCATGAAAGTAACGGAAAATTTTCTAAGTCTGGAAGTTTTCAGAGCCACAGGTGCCCAGGGGCGCCCAATCTTTTGGAAGGGAAAATCCAGCAATTAGGGTTTGCAATTGAGCTCAGTTTCTTCATAATACAATCAGCTTCGCAACGACTGTCTTCGTCAGAGCATCTGACTTGTCGTTCTCCGGAAAATCCAGATCGAGTTGAAAGTATGGAATAATGGTTCAAATGTGAAGATGAAAATCAGGTAAAATATTCCAAGTCTGAAGCAAATGGGCGCCCCTAGAAGAGAAAGGCACTGATGATTTCGAGAACCCAAACGAATGATTTTTCTAGTGAAGCCTCCAAGATCACTTCCTCAGAATTGGTCAGGCTTTCCAACGAGACCTTCAGCACGTTAAACAGAGTTGGCAGCCATTAGATGCAAAAGGTTGAACAGAGGGTTTGACGAGAGTGAAATTTTGAAAATCAAAAGCAAGGTGAAAATGCAAGAAAATATTCTAAGTATGGTTGAGTTGGGTGCCCCTAGCCAAGAAGGGCGCCCAAGCTTTTGAATGCCCAAATTCAACTTTTTGATGAAGTTGCTCTCAGAGAACCCCCTCCAAAATCTTCTCAGCTTCGCGACAAGCTCAGCCATCAGCCAATCTGAGCTTCGGGTCACCAGATCAGGCAGGATCATCTGTAGAAGAGAAAAGATGAAGAAAGGCTGAAAATGGCTAAGTCTGGTAGAGTTGGGCGCCCCTGGAGAGAAAGGGCGCCCAAACTTTTGAGGTCAGAAATGATGGAATTTGCCAATACACCGCCTAAGATCACCTCGTTGGTTTCAGCCAAGCTATCCAGTGAACCTGTCAGCCAGTCAATCAGATCAGCGTAGCTCTCGGAATCAAGATTTCATCAGAAGATCAAAGGGAAATGAAGAACTTGAAAATCATGCAAAATGGCTAACACTGTGAAAGTTTAGAGCCCTTGGAGGAAATTGAAGGTCAAAACGAAGTTTTTCGCCAGAGGTGCCTCTAGAACAATCTTCTTAGAATCAGTCAGGCTACGCGATGAATCATCCAGCTCGTTCATCGGATCAATTTGGAAGCCAGAGATCAAGGTCAAACCAGGGGTCAAAATGGAAGAAAAGTTGAAAATTCTCAAAAAAGTGGTTAACTCTGGAGAAAATGGGCGCCCCTAGCCAAGAAGGGCGCCCAACTTGTCATAACTTGGTCAATTTTCCAAAATTTCAAAATTGCAAGTTGAAGTGAATGTCCAAGTTCGATGCATGAGAAGGTTTTAGGGTTTGAAGATTAAAGCAAAAGAAAGCAAATCTATTTCAAGCCCTAAATCTATTTAAAACATCTCTTCCTTTCAGTTTTCATCATTTTTGCAGGTGGCTTCCAAAGAAGAAAGGTGGAGCAACAACTTTGAGGTTTTATTTCAAGATTCAAGAGCTCAAGGTTGCTGATTTTCATGAATAATTTTCAGACCAGCAACATAAGACCTTGCTTTTTCATGCTTTTTCATCCAGAAGATCAAATTTTTGAAGGAGAAGGTCAAAGATTTTTAATTTTCAGCCATCTGGGTTTCTTCATCTCATTCTTCTGAAGAATTTTTGGAGAAATTCATCAAGTTGCAGCAGCTGCTTTTTCCTTGCATGTCAGTGAAATCTTCAGGGTTTTCAATTTTTGATCATCTGGGTCCTCTCAAAACAATCTTCTGAAGAAAACCTGTTGGCGTAACAACTAGCACCTCTGGAGTAAGAGTTGGTACGAACAGCTATGCACACTATGCAATGAGTGCTCTTCAAATTAGGAGGGGAAGCTCCCTCGTTGTGCTTGACAAAAATACCTGCAAAGGGAAATAAACTAAACTAATTCCTGTCTTTTTGTTTCAGCTGTAGAGGTACAAGGCTTTATCGAAAACTATATACGTTTTAACTGAGAATTTTCTCTGGTTTCGGAGATTCACTAACTACAACTAAACTTAATTGCTTAAATTCTATCCAGTCTCCTCAAGAAAACAGAGCATGAGGAAACGGAGCAAGGTTTGACTATCAGACGATAAACAAGTATAGACCCTCAACTTGAAGGCAAGGTGGCACATCTATTTGCTCAATCTAAACAAGTTTATTGATAACAACATCACACGATAAACTAAATACGGATTCTCTACTTGAGGGCAAGGTGGCACAACTATTATCTCAATCCGAATAAGTTTATTGTTCACAACACCATACGATAAACAAGTGCAGATTCTCTACTTGAAGGCAAGGTAGGCACAACTATCATCTCAATCTGAACAAGCTCATTGAACACAAAACAGATTTATCTAAACTATGGAAAGAATTCACCATCACAATCGCATGAAACCCTATGTGGCATAACAATTGATCATAAAGTAAAGACGCATGAACAAATACCAAAAGAGCAATATTGAGGGCAAGGTAGGCGCAGCATATATTTCTCTCTCAAGCAAAAGTTAATTACAAATGAGCAAAAGCTCTTATTTATATACATCAAGGTGTAGGTAACCCTAAAATCACCTTGAGTCATCTACAGTCTTGCAATGCATGCAAGATTTGCTACCAAACCCTAATGAAGTAAACTATACAGTTAACTGGAAAGCTACCATCAGTTAACCGATACATTTAACCTAAATGGACCATGTGCAAGCATGCACGTCCTTATTTAAAACAAAGTTAACTGGACACTACCCTCAGTTAACTGGAAACCCTAACCCTAACTCCTGTGATGATAATTCCAAGGATGAGATAAGCATGTGTTAAGTCAGCAAGTGAACTCAAGACTGAAAGTCGAGTTAACTGCTGCTCATAACTCAACCCTCGAAATTAACTGCAAGTTCCAACTGGCAGATCACTCCATGTCATCTCGGTCTAACACTTCGACCAAGAACTCATCAATCTCTGTGTCATCTGGCACTTTGATGCTGTTCAAAACAACAGTCTGTTTCTTCAGTTCTCTGCCACTTTCCCTGATCGTATGCATGCCATCTTTACAATCTTCAGTCGCCTTTCTGAGACTAGCTGCAATCACTGAAATATTCTCTAACTTAGTCGCCATTGGCTCACCTTCAAGGATGTCATAAATCAGCTTCTCGAATTCAGCTTGTACTTTGTCCAACTCAACATACGTGCCATCTTCAAGAAGATAATGACATGGAATCTGAACAACGAAACCGCTAACAAGTGCAAGTACTCCAACCACATCATCCTTGAGTGAAAACAACTTGGTAGAAATCTTCTCACATATTTCCATTTTGAGAAGGTGCTGCTCTCTCCAAGTAAAAACTTTCTCCTGGTCCTCGTCAATCTCCAAGGCATCGTATGCAACAGATAATTGAGATACCAGAACACGATCCTTTGCCAAACTCTCTGCAACCGCAACTTCGAGCAACTGAATACCCTGACGGAGTTTATGTGCATCACTCCTCAATTGATACAAATCTGCAAGAAGACGTTGACTTGTAGCAACTACACTTTCAATCCAATTGTCCAAAAGTCTGCCATGACTGACTAACTGATCCAGCTTTTGTTGTTTTGCAGGTGTATTCTGAGGAAGAACAGGCGCTCTATTCGAACTTCCATGAACAAGATCAGAAATGTACTGACGAAGTTGACTATTTTCAGCCTTGAGCAAGGCCTTGTCTTCTCCATCCTTCGTGATTCGCTCTTCAAGATTATTAGTGACGATCTTAAGAAGAGTCACATCTGTCTCTCGAGTGGTCCTGCCAAGATTAGCCTTAGTAAAAGTGAAATCACCAACTTCGACTTCATCTAAGCTTTTACCCTCTGGAGGAACGGCAACTTCGATAACAATCTCTGATTCTGGAGTCTTCTCGATATGCACCTGTTTCTTGATCTTCTTGTTTGACCTTCTCTGATAAGGTTCACCGAACTCAGATAAATCAAGGTTGTATGAGGGTTCTCGCCTCTGTCTTCCTAAAGACTTCTCGAGCCAACATGACTGAACAATATTTTCAATTCGAGGAGAGACTGTCCTTGATGTATCAACCTGTGGCGGTTCAGGTGTCTCCGATCTAGCTTGAATTAGTGTCTCAGGCTCAGAATCTATGTCAATAGGTTGCATGTGAGGCGGACTAGGAGGTTCAACGTGAGGCTCAGCCTGAATAACTGTCTCTACTGGAATCTCAGGAACATTCTCAACTTGCTTCTGCTTCCTCTTACCAGTAGCTCTCTTTCCCGTGTTCCCACTGAGTCTAACCCCTTCAAGAGGTATTATAATGGCCTTGACTCGAGGTCTTGCCCTAGAAGTAGAAGGCAACGGAGAGAAATCCTTTGGCGGCTCTGCCACAGGAACTGACTTTCGCTTCCGTTTGCTTTCCAAGAACAACCTGCTAGTCTTGATAATTGATCTAGAAACCTCCTCGATAGAAGTATTCTCCTTAGCATACCAATCAGGTGAGCGAAGTGGCTGCCGAGCAACTTGATCTTTGACATATGAATTGAGAAGAACTTCTCCATCATCATCTGATAGACCATCAACATCTTCTGATAAGTAATCAGAGAGCTGACCAATAGTGAGTCTACAATAGTGACGACGACGAACCTCGAATTCATCTTCACAATTAGCCCATAAATCCTCAAGTGCTGGCTCATGTGCAATCCCTCGCTCCAACCTGTCTGCATAATGACCAAGAGGATCATAGGAACGCCTCTCGGTATGAGTTTTGAACTTGAACCTCTCTATCTCAGTAGACATAAGCCTGGCATTTGTCGCCGCATTGCATGTGAAAATTCCCAATGTGAATGGAAAATTAGCCGCAGTCTTATGATGATTGCGAAGAAAGAAATGGACATGTTGCATTTGCCTGAGAAACTCCATGAAGATGATCTTGTCTGACGGGTACCTCGGCAACATCAAGGGCTCTCCAACATATCCATAAACCCGGATGTATGTGAAAGTAGGGAACTGGATAAACCAATCCGCCCAAGTCTCCATTGCTGATTTGGCCTCGGCAGAAATACGAATGTGCATCTCGTTGTCAAGATCTCTAACGGTTCTCATAGAAAAATGATCGTTCACTGCCCGGAAGTCTTGCTCGGATTGAGAAAACTCCAACTGAGGATAATACTCGTGAACTCGTTGAACACCGAGAGTGCCATTAGTTTTCAGATGCCTGTAGCTACCTTGAAATGCAACCAAGTAGACCAAGTAGGATATCATATGAAACTCATGATACTTGAGAAAGTTAGTAATCTGCTGATGTAAGCAATCACTAATCAACATAGCCCAGTCAAAATGCTCTGTGCCATCAAGAATTCTGGTAATCAGGTAAAACATCCATGAACGGAAAGTGCTAGCATCCTGTTGACCGGTAACTCGATTGAGCAAAGTTATCAAAACAGCAACTTCGTCTTTGAATTCACCATGGCCAACCTTTTTAGGCATGTTAGTCTTTTGAACTTTCAGCCATTTCTGAGCCACCTTCCTCTGCGAACGTTGTTGATCAGCATCCCATATCTTCTCACAGGCCTCAAGAACTACAGTAAAGTTATCTGAACGAGGAGGAATAGCAAAGCATTTCTCTATGTCCTTCGGTTTGATACTACAAACAACCCTCCCGTCAACTGATCTGATTTGTCGTGAAGATGAGTCATAATGCTTGATGCAAGCAAGAATGAACTCAAGATCGAAAGTAGTAACAGGAATGGATGCCGCTGCCAGCAACCCGGAATGCTCAAGATTCCTCAACGCATTGCTGCTAACACCCTCCAAACTGCTCAGATTGACCACTGGATAAACATGATTCAGGTCTGTATCTGAAGTTTTGACAAAATTATGCGTAAGGGCAGATTTTGCCTTATAATCGATGAGATTGAGCTGCATTTTGAAAATGAGAACTTTTGACTGTAAAGTCGAATATATTTGAAGAACTTTCTGGAAAAATTGAAAATCTCTGGACAAGGCTAAAAATAGCCTAAGACAGGAAAATTTTTCGAAGTTTTTCTGAAACGTGGGTTTTGTGCACAATGGAATTCTGAACAAACCCAGATAGCTTGATTCTCGAAAAGATGTGATTTTGGCCCACATGCAAAGAAATTCTCAGAAAAATGCACAGAGCTTCAGAATGAAGACTACGGGGCAATTTTTTCGAAAAAATCTAAGACGTGGGTTTTGCTGCAAATACTGAAGTATGCGAACCCAGATGATCAAACTCCGAAAATATGTTGAATTTCTTTGACATGCGAAGAAAGTACCTAAGATGAGAAATAGAAGAAATAAGACAAAAGATAGAAAGTTTTGCTTGTCTGCTTTTGAAAAATCCGCCAACCTCTTCCTTGAAACTTGATGAAACCTGCATGCAAAGTGAAAATAAAGTCTAGAATCGCCTTCCTCTGAACAATCTGAACTCGTTGCTATGAAGAATGCTGAATTCGGACACCTATAGCACCTTTAGCTTGCTGGTCGCTCAAGAAGAATATGAACTTCGAAGCTAAAGATGATGAAATAATGGACGCCATTGCTTGGTTAAATAGATTTTCATCTATGAAATTCGCATAAGGTATGGAATCTTTGAGAAGTGCGCTTGGCTTGTGATTGAACCTCATTCCAGTTAACTGAAACTCAAATAAGCTAATTAAATCGCCATGCATTAGGGTTTCCCTTTTCAGTCTTCAGTTAACAACTTCATGCGAATTTGACTCTAGTTAGCAATCTTCATTGAATTCGCCAACCTTCACAATTTATTAAAATTTAATAAATAAGAACTAAAGCGTCCCTTTTGGAAACTTCAGTTGACAATCTTAATTGAGATGAGTTTGCCATTTTCATGCAATAAATATTCCAAAAATAGCGACCCTTTCATGACTTCAGTTGGCCTTCAAGAAGTGAATGCGCCAACTTCACATGCTAAAAATAACAACCCTTTTGGAACTAAAGTTATCACTCTTTGTAAAATGCGTAGCTTCACTAATTTACGCTTCATCAATAAAATTCTAAATATGGCGACCCTTTTGATAAGTGAAGTTAACATTCAAATGCACCATACTTCACTAATTTATGCTTCATCATTTATGCCGTCCCTTCTAGAACTTCAGTTAACACTCAATGAAGCGCCATCTTCACAAAATCTTCACAATTGCAACCAAATTCGCCATGCATGTAAACTCCAGTTGACATTCAAGAATAATCTTCAGTTAAGTCAACATGCAATCAAGTTAACTCAACATGCAAGGTAGTTAACTGAACATGCAAAGTAGTTAACTCGACATGCGAACTGAAAGATCACTCAACATGCCAATATATGAACTGAAGATGACAACCCAGAAAACGTTTAGTCTAACTGCAGTCAGAACTCCAGTTAAGGCGTCCATTCAACTCTCTTTCGAAAATTCAACTTTGAACTCTCAAGGCGAATTCAGACTTAGCCAAATTTCATGAAAATTTAAGCTAAAACCTCTCCGAACCTCTGTTCATCTCGCCTTTGTTGACTCCTCAGGGATGGTGCATCATGCGAAGTTGAAGTAAAGACCATAAGCCCCATCCTGCTCAAAAATCCAACCTTTTTCAAAAGCTGCGCTTTTCTCAGACTTAGCCATTTCTGACTTCTGCATGCGAAGGAAAAATAAAACCTTCATAACCGATTTATCAACTTTGGTTGGATCTCGGGTTCCTGCGAAGGCGACTTCATGCATGGCGGTACAAGGCACATTTCCCGAGAAAACATCATCGAGGCGAAAAACAAAGCCCGCACGAAAAGCGCTCTTTTCCTCCGGACTTGGCCATTTCTGGAGATGATAAAAATAATATAAAAACCGGACGCAAGCTCTGAATCATCCTCTGAACTAATGGAGACAAGCAACGGAAAGCTGAGCGTAACACGGACACATTGAACATCTGATATCATTAGAAAGAAAGCATTAAAGGCTTGAAAAGCTCAGGCGCCTTTCTGAAAAAGTGCTCTTTTGCTTTTTCCTTTGGTATTCTGACTAAGATTTGACCCTATGTTTGACCTCTGGTTCACTGACTTCAGCAACTCAGATTCACCCACTGACGGATGCGTCGCGAAGCTTGAACAAAAGTGAGACAAACATCTTGGATGGCATTCAGTCAAAATCCTTCATTTGGCACCTCAAAAAGATGGGCGCCATTCTCAGAAGCTGCGCTTTTCTCCAGTGTTAGTCAATTCTCGCTTTCGCCTTGTTTTGCGCTGTATCTTCCATAACTTGCTCGAAACAGGTCCGTTTGACAAACTTGATAGCTTACGGCGAAGTTGACGTGATGCCGGACAAATGTCTGCTGGAGGTGACAAACCCTAAAAACAGGATCCGAGCCCCTAAAAGATAGGGCGCCCTTTCAAAAATGTGCTCCCCTCTCCAGAGATAGAAAATTTTGATGCTTTTCGTTCAAATTTTCATTTTCCTTAAATCTCTTCAGTAACAAACTGACATGACACTGACACCAACTCCATATTTGAAAAAACCCCAAAAACGACCTTCTGACATCACTTAAACAAGATTAAGACTCAATTAAGCAAAATGCCTTAGTGAAGCAAAATTTTGGTTTTGGGTACAACAAAACCCATATCACAGCTTTTTCAAGAAAATTTCAAATTGTAGGGTTGGCTGCTTTTTCGATCAGCCATCAGTGTTTTTTAAATCTGATCAATTGGGTTCATTTCTATTTGTATTCTGAACAAAACCCAGGTGCCAGCTTTTTCGGTGAAAAATTGAAGAAATTAGGGTTTGCTGCTTTTTCAGTCTAAATTCAAAATTTTCAAAAAACGGACTATCTGGGTTGTATTGCAACGAAATTCTGAGCAAAACCCATATCTCAGAAAAATTTCCAAAAATTTGTCTGTTTGAAACTAAAAAACCAGCATTCTAAAAATAGAAAGTTGCTCAAAGCTTGTCTGAACATAGGCGAGTTTACAGTCATTCTTCAAGGTTTTCAATATGGAATACACTCCCCTCGAGTTTAAGACCAAATCAACACTATGTCAAAACTTCATCATCTCAGCTGAAGAACGAGAGAAGGTGTGATATGAGGAAAAGGAAAGGTATCAGAAAAGAGTTGTGCAATACTCTTCTGTTGAAAATCAAGAGAGGTGTCTGAAACATAAATTGCAGAGCAGCCAAGTTATCAATTAGTGAGTCATCTTTTCGGGCAGCGATGTTTTTCAAGAACAGAACTCATAAAGCAGCCAAAGAAGTGAAGGATTCTCTAAGTTTGATCACAGAAGGCGAGGAGATCTTGGAGAATCAGAATATTGCCTTAGATGGTATCAATGCACCTAATCGGGACCCAATTTCCTGCTTTTTAGCGGATATGATTGAAATTTAAAGCGGCTTTCATCTAGAAGCTTTCTTTCTATTCTTGGAACGATTCTTATCCATTCTTTGAAGAAGAGAAAGAAGATAAATGTAATAGTTGGCGTTTCCCGCTTTTCCTGCTTTCTTAGGTGTTAGACGTTATCTTCTTTCTAGATTTAGAAATAAAGCTTGCTTGCTGAGCAAGCCCTAGATTGTGAAAGCAAGGAGATTTTAGGGTTCCCTACTCCTCTGCTTGCCTATAAATAAGAGCCTTTGCTCATTGGTTTTTTTGGAACGGTTATTGTGATAGCAAATTGCTGAGTCTCTTTTAACTAGCAAGCTGTTATTCAGTGTCAGTTCACTTGTGGTTATGATAGCGAATTGTTGAGTCTCTTTTAGCCAACAAGTAGTTGTTGTAATCGCTGTCCCTTTTGTGTAAGAACAAGTTTGCAAGCCTCTTTAGCTGCAAGTTCTTGTTCCGTCCATGTGTTAGGATAATCTTTGTTCCAGAAGTTTGAGAAATAAAATCATGAGCCTCCTTTGCCTTGGTATAATGTCTCAGATTTCTGTTATTTGTGTTATGCTTTTATGATCTTAATTTCAGCTCACATTGAAGTGTGTAGATGTTTGTTGGAAAAGAGTTTATTGAAGCACTTTGTCAGAGAATCAACCTTGTTCATTTCTAGTTTCTCTTGCTCTGCGTATTACTTGAGAAGTTAGAAACGTCTTTAACTTAAGTTAGTCGTAGTTGAAGTTCTTAAATCAGAAAATCTTAGCTGCGGCGTTTGTGTTTTATAAACCTTGTGCTCTAGCTGATAAAAAAGATAGGCAACTTAGTTCTTAGTTTACTTTCTTTCAACACCATCAGCAAGAGGGAGCTTCCCCACCTAATTTGAAGAGCAGTTTTACTGTGCATAGCTGTCCGTTTCAAATATGCATTCCAGAGGTGCGAATTTAAACGCCAACACTACTGTAAGTTGCTGCAAAACATCAGCTACATGCAGCTGCCCTGTTGCAAGACCTCTCATAATTTCTCTTGCTTCTCTTTCCTCATTTTTGCCTTCATTTCTTGGTGGACTACCACCTTTTCTATCACCCATTATATCTTGTTGTGTATCCGCAATTTGATTTTCCTATTGTTCTGCCCTTCTACGAGTATAATACTTGTGTGGACCAATCTCTGGTGGCTGCATATGATTTCTTTAACCCTCTAAGCTGGCAAGATTAAAGCTTTGATACCACTATAAGAACCCTTGTTCTCCCCAAACTGAAACTCTGCACTCTTGATGATAGTTTTCTGATTTTTGTATTTTTTTGGTTTGTCTTGATGATTGCAAATGACTTGAAAGGAGTAATTTAAATGACTGAAATGAAAGGTAAGTGCAATGCTTATAATCTTTTTATCTTTTCTAATGATCGAGATGACTGGAAATGCATCTAAATGACTCCTACAACACCTAGGCAATTTGACAAACACTTTGCATACTAACTCAGAACTATAATAATTCATCTACAGCCAAAGGCATTATGTCAAACACTTGGAATGCAGCCCAAATAACTCCTCACTTATATTATTTGTTATCAACTCCTTCAATGCAGGTTACAATATAGATAGGCTGATCGCCTTACCACTACAAGCTGATATGACTGATGCAAGACATTGAAAACGGCTGAATGAGATGCATTACAATGAATATGCAATGATATCTAAAATCAATTAAGAACCTGATATAAATCGATGGTGGCAATAATCTCCTTGAAAGTAATCGAATCCTCTTCTTGTTGGCAGCGCCTTATTCTATTCCTTTTCATTTTTTTTGATTTTCATTTTAAGAGTTGTTATTCTTTTGTTTTTAGATTTATTTAGTTTCATTTTTCTTTTATTTAATCTTTTTTTTTTTTTATTATTTTTATTTTTTCTATGCTTTTATTCTTATTCTTTTATGTTCTTAACTTATTTTTCTTATCTATTTGTATTCTTTTTAGAGTTGTTATTCCCATATATATATATCTTTTCATTTATTCTTTTATGTTCTTAATTTATATTCTTTTGATTATTCTTTTTTCTCCAAAGACTTATATATATTCCTATTTAGTTTCATCTCGTTTCTCCTTTATTCTTTTGTTAATTGCTTGACTTGTTCCTATTGATACAATTTTTTTCTTTTTATCTATTTGAATATATTTATTCATTTATTCTTTTCATTTTATTGATTTTCTTTTTAAGAGTTGTTATTCTTTTGTATATGTATGTATATGTATGCATTTGAATATATATCTTCTTTAGTCCTCTTTTTTGTTCTTCTTCATTTATTTGTATCTTCATTGTATTTAGTCATATCCTTTCTTCTTTGTATTTATCTTTATTTCTTTGCCTTTTTCTTTAATTTTATTTGTATTTTTTTCATCTTCATTGTCTTTATATTTCTTCCTTTTGGCTCTTTTTGTGTTTTTCCCTCACTTTCATTTTATCTTTTTGTTTTTATCCATTGTTTTTGTTTTCACTTTAAGTTTAGAGGATCTTTTATTTATATTTATCATTTATGTGTGTGTGGGGGTGGGTGTGTGGATGTGTGTGTATGTGTATTCTGGGTGTGTGCTTCTCTTTTTCTTCTTTTTATTGTTTCTCATTTCTTTATATATTTATTTTTATTATGAATTTGTTTAATTTCTTTTAGTTAGGTTTTTTGATTTTTCTTTTAGTGTTTTTTCTTCTCTTTTTTTAGGTGGTGTTTTCTTTTTCATCATTTTTATAATTGTTGTTTATTTTCTTCCTTTTTTCTTTTCTTGTCCTCGATCTACATGTAACGTTCCCTCCCCCCTCTCTGCTTTTTATCTTGTCTAAGTCTGCAATTATCCATTTTCTTCTCCTTTTGCTCTCTTTCATCTTGATGATAGATCACGGAATGTGATCCAAAATGTTGATGCTAAAATTTTTGGACACAATTGAATCCAGAAGCTATACAGATTCACCTGGTCCTTATCTGGAATATTGTCAAACTGAGCACAAATCGATCCTCATGGCCCCACAATCTTATCTTGCATGAATATCAACGAAGCTCCAAGGATGCTGACTTATCAGAGGATGAAGAGCCATGATTTATTTGTAATATCCAATCTCTACATCGCTAGAATCACTGTGCAAGGCTGCGACCAGAATGCTACGATCCGTCACTGATTTTTATTCCTTCACCAATTGATGCTAATGCTGCTGTATTAAAAAGTCTCAAGGCTGCGATCTCAGACTGTAAAATTCCACGATTTCTTCCCAATTGCAGCGATTATTATGGACTGAAATATGCCACAAATTCTTATTATGGATACCACAATCTTAATATATTTTATTTGAACCAAGTTGGCTCCCAAAAGGCTGCGATCTCTCCACAACAGTGCGGTGATTCTTCAATAAAAATCTGCTTGTTCTACTTTGCCAAAATCGTTCCCAGCCAATGCAAATAAACTGAAAATATTCTCCAATGATAGACTTCAAAACCCCTTGTACATTCCTTTGATGAAATCCTCCAATGAAGCTCAACATTGACTCCTGGATGAAGCCAATCTCACAGGCAATCCTTCGGAAGATCTTTCACAACCTCAGGTATGCAAATCAATGAGAGATTTCGTTCTCAATGATCAGGAATTGTAGAAATTGTAGAAACCCTAGGTTTCTTCCTCTTCACAGCGAAAACACTTTTAAAAGCCAAATATCAAAATCCTGGATGATTACAATAGCCTTGGTTGATCCCTTTTATAATCTCTCAAGAAGAAGAAGTCGACCCTCTAGAAGCTTCTTTTCAATCAATTAAAATAATATTAAATGTGCATTTAAACTTTATAAAATAATTCCTCAAAGTGGGCACCCATTTATTAAATCATTTAGTGTGCTTTAAGTCATTAAATGGCCTCTCTTTAGACATAAAGTTATAATATGCTTTTAATGATTAATTATTATTAAAGTCACCTTTAATAATAATTAAATGATATAACTTGCACATTAATCTTTATTGTGCCAGGCCAACTGAAAACTAGGATCAACATTGAAATCACCACATGTCTAGGTGCCTTACTATAAATAGAAATACTGAACTCTCATAATCTGCTGACTTACTATAAATAGTAAGTGTGTGAAACTGAGTCCTGAATTACTAGACGAAGGCCAATCCTGAACCAAATTGAGCTCTGGAGAAGAAAATACTTTGATATCTGCCAAACAAGACCCTCTAACCATCTGTATTAGCCTACGAGGGTCAGCTAATAGGCTAAACCATCAAGAAACTGGAACGAGCTAAAAAGGGGACATTACAGAATATGGATTTTGTAAGTTTCCTAATATATCAAAAGTGATCTATATCCTAGATGAGGATTGAAAGCAATGATGTTAAAATCTGTTAAGTGAATTGAAGGGAATCTATTGGTAAAAAAAATTAGGCATTAGATCTGTTTATTTGCCATCATTATCTTTGAAGATGTTAGAAGAGGGAAAAGCAAAGGATTTTTGCACGTGTATTTTTCACATATAGACCTCATTGTTTGCCCACAATTTAATCATGTAAGTAGAGTTGAATATTTTGCATCTTTGATTGATACTTGATGTCTCACTTGGGAACAAGTTGTAGTTTCCTAGTTTAGAGGAACTCTTCTAGTGATTGAGAATGCTTTGTTTGTCTTAACTTTACTTTATCCTTAGATGATGAACATCTGTTTTACGTTCTAGCTTTGTCTGCAAATCAAAGGTGTAGATCTAGCTCCTAGATTTGTTTATGCTATTGTTGGAGGAAGGTGCATATTTAGGTTACTAAATGCTGTGCTCACTCCATCCAATTTTCCTTAGAGAGTTACTGCAAAGCTTCCAAAAGTCTAATTGACTATGGTCACCATATTAATAATGATGATGGGTTTTATGTAGGATTTCCAATTATAGAAAAATGATGCACAATACTGGTCCTAGATTCATAGAGCAAGACATCCTAGTACTCCTTTATTGTCCATTGATCCTTATTGGACAAGAAGAGTATCTACAATTGATCCACTCACTCTACTTGGCCAGGCTTTGGTTGAAATTCCTAGATCCATAGAACCATCTAGCCCCTCTACATCAGTTTACGTCCAAATTTTAAGACATATATTGATTTTGATCCTAAAGAGCCAGGTACCAGCAGTAGACCTTCTGTAAGCATAGTTCTTCATTCCCTTTAAATATCAATATGAGAAGTTTTTCAGTAAGTCCATATCCTTCAATTTCTTGTATGGAAACTATAGCAGATTTAGGGAATAATCCACAGTTAGCTGATATGCTAGCCCGATAGATTAGTCTTAAATTAGCATTGACGCCTGAAAATCAAGAAGAGAAATAGATCAAGATAAGAAAAATGAAGTAGTAGGCATGGAAAGAGATAAGCTACCAAGAAGAAACGGAGAAAAAAAGACAGTATGAAATTCAACTTGATACTTAGACATTAAAGATGGTAAGCTATGAATCTAGTAGGTGGCTTATAGCTAAAACTATCACTGTCCTCAACACGACAATGTAATGTCCTTCTCAAACTGATTGTTCTTGTGACCGTTGGCCTTTTTAGGAAACCCGAGGCTAGTCGGAGATAAATTAGGGTTTCCTATTTTGAGGAGGTCATTGTTGGAGAGATGGTGGATTCAATGGCGGATTCCTTCGGGTTTTCAGAGGGCCAGCGGTATGTTCATCTCGGCATTGAGCATTTTCGGAATTTACTATTTTTAGTAAATTCTATTTTTGGTAACAGGATGGTAGCAGGCAGTTGACTTTCCCCTTCAGTTGACTCAAGTGGCGTATTCAGTTTCGGGCTTCAGAATGCAGTTCTGGGAAGTCGAGCTCATTTCACTTAAAAATAACATTATAATTAAAATGTTATTTTATCACCTTGGCCTAGTCGAATGACTTAATGTCGTTTTAAAAGGTGGACTCAAAGGGTGGCGCCTTCATTAAGGTTATATTTAATATTTGGTGAATTTTCCAAAGTCAAAGGAAATTAATGTGGGCGCATTTATCAAGGTGATGTTTTAATTAAAATATAATTATTGAGCTAAAGGTGAAAAGGACGCCTTATTGAAGGAAAAGTTAGGGTTTGAGCTTGAGTTGGATTTTAGGGTTTCGTGAAGTCAAACGGAACTTATAAAAAGGAGTCTTGTGCATCATTTCATCATCTTTGGTCTATGCTAATGTTATGCTGCCGAAACGGTTGCGGAATTGCTTCGAGGAATGAATGCCTCCTAGGCTGGGCTCGACTTCGTGCTTGAGAGATAGCATCTAGTGGAGAGGTTCGATTATTTAAGGTAGATTTGTGAGTTCATTTGTATTTGTGCTTTGTATTCAGTTTGGTCTTGTTAAGTAAGTCTGCATTTTTAGAGAGTTTTCTGTATTTGCTGATTTAACACAGCAGATCCATGTTTTTCATTGTAAGTCAAAAAATACAAAAAACAGAGTTCTGGGTATTGCATTTATCTCATGGTTTAGGGTAGGCGATTCTTTGTCTCAAATCTCAGATTTTAGTGTTGTGTATTTAATTTTTAAAGTCAAATCGAACTACTCAGCTGGGCCGTACCATTTGGTGCTGTCTTGGAATTCGTGCAAATTGAAATAGCTGCATTTGGTTCAGTTTAGGGGTTCCATATTGGTCGCCTAGGTTCTCAAGGTGCATTGCATTTTATGACATATAAATCGGATGTGTATTGAAGGAGTTATGAGCAATTCTTCCTGTTTGTAAGCTGCTGATCATATGTTTAAAGTGCAGATCTGTTTGTGACAGTCCTAGCAATCTGCATTATTCTGATTTGTAATTGGTAGTGTGATTTCCTTTGAGATTGTAACAGAAATAACGTTGAGTACTCTATCTGGAAAGAGTCTAATATATTGACATTGCAGGCAATAGTTATTTATTGTAATCTGGCAGTAGTACTGACCAGCATCCTTTAATATTGCTTTGTCATTAATTGTAATTCACGTTCTTGCTTTCTATACTAGTGAATTAGTTGTAACTCCGCCCTATGGTAGCTACTCCCCATTCTGGGTGAGCAAGCACATTCTGGGTGTTGAGTAGTTTCAGCTTTCAGCACTTTCTTTTCAAGCATTGTTTTGTATTCACTCCGTCATATGGTCGCCCCTCACTCCGCATTGGATTGGGTAGCACATACTTGGCGTCGAGTTCCTTTTCCAGCATAAGCAGTTTGTTTTAGATCCTCTGACCAATGCTCGCCATCATCGGCGCCATTCTGGTTAGAGTTGCTTTCTTGCACGTTTTGGTTTCTTTCTCTAACCTTAACGGGTGCACTGCTTTGTAATCTGTTATTTGAAAAAACAAAAAAATTGGCTCGGAATATTTCAGTGGTATCAGAGCCAAGATCCTGCCATCCTGTGCCCATCAGAGTTCATTTGACAGATGAGTGACAGAGATACCAGATACTACGAACAGAGAAAGATGAATACAGAGAAGTCTCTACTTGAGTTAATGCATGATATATGTACGCTATTGAAGGATCCTGAGTTAAGGTGTGGAATCAGACAGTTTTATGCTAAGTCTGAGAAGACGGATTTGATTGGGGTCTCTAAAGAATGCCAGTTCAAGAGGAAATGTGAACACGAGGCTGACATACTCTACAGAGATTATCAGAGCATGACAGATGAGTTTAAGAACGGTGTTTCATTTGATACCTTTTTGGATTGTGTGGTGACTTATTCCCCTGGAAAGCGGGCTATGGTCAACTACATCAAAAAAATGATTAAGGAGGAAGCAGAAGGTGCCATGGTTACCGGTGCAATAAAGGTAGAAGAAATGCCTGTTTGTAGGTTGCAGCCCACAAGTAAGCAGAATGAAGAGAAAAATCATTCAACTAGTGTTGAAGAGGGCACAAGTGAGGTGCTCATTTTGCCTAAAAATGATAGGGCGTTGGATGAAGAAACCTTGACAGATGAGGAGTGTGCGGGAGAGCCCCATAATACTCCCCTTGACTTGCATGTGATAGCAAGTGATGTAGATCAGTTCGGTGAGAAGAATATAGCAGCCGACTTGAATTCTAATTTGGATTCATCTCATGAAGGTTTTGAGACTAAGGGTTTCACAAAGGATGTTGGTAATGATTTCGAGGTGTTTGTACCTCTTCTTGTTGAAGATTTAGTGATAGATAGTTTTCCTCTTGTTGCTGTTCAAACTCCTCAAGAGTTTTCACAAGATGAATTTATTACAAGTGATCAGGAAAACCTCTATGGCATGCATATGACTGTTCATGATGAGATCAGAAACATACCTATAGGTGATAGGTTCATTGAAGATAAGGATGATAAAAAATTTCTAACAGCTAGCTCTAAAGATTCCTTACGTCCTTTCAGTGACAGTGCTAAGGGTGGTTTTGAGTTTGAACCTCAGACCCAACCATTGGAGGAAGGTACTTATGAAGACATCAGCTTTAGTGATTTGGGAGTTGACCTATTCCAAGAATCAACACTCCAAGTGTTGCACAAAGAACACTCTTCGTGTGATCGAAGCAATCAGCCTCTCACCATTTGGGATCCAGGTGCGAAGGCACTTAGTGATGACAAACCGGTATGGGATGAATTTCCCTTTGATCCGGATGAAGAAATGGAACTCGATAAGGGTTCTCTTTCAGCAGACAATGGTGTTAATATGCTTAAGTTTGGGGCTGCTTTCAAGTTTGATCAGAGTAACATGGAAGAGGAAACAGAGTTTGAGGGCCCTATGGCTCTTGAAGATGAAAGGTTTGGAGGAATTACCAAACACAAATCTGATTTACCAAGACATAAAGCTGATTGCAATCAACGAGTTGAAGGCTTAGTGGAGTATGATGTTTTCCAAGACATTGAGCATTCCCCACTAGTTGGTGGTGAAGTACAAGAATGTTGGAGCAACAATGAGGGCAGCAAACGCGTGAAACAAAGTTCTGATTTTCAGTTACCGCCTAGCAGCAATTCACCATCTTCGCATTCTTATGAGTGTGAAGGCCAACCTGAGGTGTCCGTTGAAGATGAAGTGCGAGCCCTATCTAGATTTGATCGCACACATAGTCTGATTGAAGAGCTTATTTGGGATGCTCAGCTTGAAGAGAGACAAAGAGGAGTGAAATATGAAGTTGCTCTTCCCAAGTTGCAACTTATTAGAAACTCATTGGAGACCTTGAAGGCTGAGTACATAGGCTTGATTGAAGATAGAGATCATGCCGTTGAATCTGCAAAGAAGGCCTTCATTGTTTTCGAAGAAAGGGAGAGTATGGTTGATGAGCTCACTTTGGAGCTTAAATCAACAAAGGACAAGTTGAAAGAAACTCAGTTGGATCTAACAGAGGTTGCAGACCAGTTTGCAGATTTCAAACTTTTCAAGGAGCAAGAGGATGCACAAAGAGCTAAAAAAATCAATCAAGTGATTGGAGATTTTGACTATCTTCAAGAGGAGTTTGATCTTGAAAGCATTTCAAGAAAGTCAGAAGTTGCATGTGCAGATTTGGGGCAGCGAGACGTAAGGAATGGCTTCCAAGTCTTCGACAATCCCTTCTTTGAAGTGGGTGCTGAAGCAACTTATGACAATCCTCTCTTTGTATTGAAAAATGAGTCAAGTAGTGAAGTGACCAAGCATGAGGTCAAGCGTGAACTCCAATCTAAGGATGCCTTGAAATCACTCCATGACGATGTGCCACGCATGTTGAGTAGTAAAGAATGCTTAAGAGGAATTGAGGACGCAGTCTTCACTTTGGAAAAGGGACCAAAATATGGTGATTGCACTCTTGTCAATCCATTCCTTGGGGTGAGGGATGCTAGTCTGCTCGGGGAGTTGAATTTGAAGTCATCTTATGTTTCATGCTTCAGTGTTCCTGAAGTTTTCATGGATAGGTTTCAAGGGTTCATCACACGGAATGCCAGTTTTGCAACTATGCCCTTGATTTTGACTAGCACTCAGAGATGTGCTATGTTTCCTTGCAGGAGTGTTGGAGATTATTTTCAGTTGGGTATTCAAGCTTGGGATTCTCAACATGGGTTGATGGAGCATATAGTTTGTGGAAAGAAGAAATTATGGAGGAACAAGAATCAAATTTTCAGACTTTTTGGTGTCGTTCTTTTCTTTAGCAGCTTCTTGATGGTTCCATTTGTTCATCAACAAATGGATTGGAGAGAGATTTTGAGCATGGGTTGGAGAAATGAACGATTGGTTGCTCTTGAATGTGTTTTCCGGCTAAGACATGGACAGATTTTGAGACTCGAGCTTGCTGGTCTGAGGCAGACCAGCCACCTTACAGGTTGCGTTTATCGCATTCAGGAGAGTTGGTTCATCACTCCTGATCAAAGAGGTGGTAGTTCTCTCATGGAGATGAATCTAGTGTGTTTTCCAACCACCTTGGAGGTGTCACCTTGCAGCTCGATGGTCATCTCACATGCTCACGTTCGGGATCTTGAGTGGTGTTGTTGTTTTCCCTTGGGTAGGACTCAAGAATCTGATTGCACTACGCTGATCGTAGCCTTGATCAGCAGCAATTATTTGTTCCATCACACTTTTCCTACTCTCCAAATTCATCTTATGATGGTTGATGATGTAAACTTTGACAGTTTACTCTCAGTATTGATTCATGACAGCAGTAGCTCACATGCCTTGGTTCACCATTCGGAGATTCATGGGGTTGGGACTATGATTGTTTTCTGTAGTCTTCATGGTTGTGCCAGTATAATTCAGATGAGGCATGGTAGCTTTATGCGGAGACATGAGTATGAGTTTGTTGAGCTCTTGCAAAGGAATGCTTCCTTCCTGGTAAGAAGATTTTTAGGGGTCACACTTGCAGTCATGGTCCCATTTGTTACCATGTGGAAGTATGGGGAGGGGTTCGATTTTGATTTGAATAGTCTATCTCTCCTATTGCTTGGAATGGTGATTGACAGTAGTATGGTTGATACTGTTAATTCGGGGGATCGTGGACATGAGATGTTGCATGATTTTGATTTCCTTCCTTTAAGATCTTTCAGTTTGAGAATCATAGATGGTAACACTTTGGAG